>CAUYRH010150196.1:0-27204 GCA_963574655.1 Perodicticus potto | reverse complement strand
CATTGTGGTGGGCACCTGTACTCCCAGCTACTTGGGAGGCAGAGGCAGGAGACTCGCTTGAGCCCAGGAATTGGAGGTTGCTGTGAGCTGTGATGCCACAGCACTCTATCCAGGGTGACAGCTTGAGGCTTTGTCTCAAAACAAAAACAAAAACCAATAGACCAGATGCCATGGCCTATGTCTCATCCTGGCATCTTAGGAAGATAAGGCAGGAGGATTGCTTGAGCTCAAGAGCTTGAGACCAGCCTGTGCAAGATGGAAACACCATCACTACCAAAAAATATATAGAAAAATTAGCCAGACATGTTGGTGTGCACCTGTGGTTCCAACTAGTCCAGAGGCAGAGGCAGGAGAGGATTGCTTGAGGCCAGGAATTCAGGGTTGCAGTGAGCTAAGATGATGCCACTACATTTTAGCCCTGGCAATACAATGAGTCTTTACAAAAACCAAAAAACAGTAATGTAAGAAACTATTTTTTTTTTTTTTTTTTTAGTAAACTTCCCTTTAAATGCATAGCTAGCTGAGCCTGAAAGAAGTAAGGAAAATTCTCAGGGACCACAAATGAAAGAGGAACTGAAAATGAGTTTATTAAGTATGCATGTCACTTAATACTGTCGAGTTCTGGGTGCTTTGTTAATCTCAGTTACATAAAGGATTGGTTTTAAAATGTCGGTGAGAGGGTGGCGCTCATAGCTCAGTGGGTAGGGCTCTGGCCACATACATCGAAGTTGGTGGGTTCAAACCTGGCCCGAGGCCTGCTAAAGTAACAGTGACAACTGTAACAACAACAACAAAAATAGCTAGGCATTGTGGTAGGTGCCTGTAGTCCCAGCTACTTGGGAGGCTGAGGCAAGAGAATCTCTTGAGCTCAGGAGTTTGAGGTTGCTGTGAACTGTGATGCCATGGCACTCTACCGAGGGTGATAAAATGAGACTGTCTCAAAAAGAAAAAAAAAATGTTCATGAGGTGTCCAGAGACAAAGCCTTAGGTCTGTGAGGAGCAGAATTGGAAATGAGAATCCATATGTATATCAGGGAGTCTTGAAGGGTCAGGCTTAGGGAAAAGAGGAAACCACAAAAGTTCTATCCATTAGATCAAGGAAATAAGGAAACATTTGTATCTCAGCCTGTGCTATGGCTTGGGGTGGATGGGAATATTCTTTAAAAATGTAAGTATGACTTAAAGAATATGCAATGGGGAAGAGGATAGTCTCCTCTACAAATAGTGTTAGGAAAACTGGTTATCTGCAGGCCAAAAGTGTCAAATTGGTCCTTTGTCTTAAACTGTGTACAAAAATCAACTGAAAATGGATTAATGACTTAAACATAAGACCTAAAACTATAAAACTTAATAGAAGAAAACATAAGGAGAAAGCTTCCTGACATTAGCCTTCGTAGTGATTTCATAGATAAGACACCAGAAGCACGAGCAACAAAAATAAGTGTGATTGCATTAAACTAAAAAGCTTCTGCACAGAAAACAGTCAACAGAGTGAAAGGGCAACCTATGGAATGGTAGAAAATAATTGTAAACCATATATTTGGGTTTTGTTTATTTTGAGGCAGAGTCTCACTTTGTCGCCCTCGGTAGAGTGCTATGGCGTCATAGCTCACAGCATCCTCAAACTCTTGGGCTCAAACAATCCTCTTGCCTCAGCCTCCCACGTAGCTGGGACAACAGGCATGCACCACAATGCTCAGCTAGTTTTTCTGTTTTTAGTAGAGATGGGGTCTCACGCTTGCTGAGGCTGGTCTTGATCTCCTAAGCTCAGGCAGTCCCCCCATCTTGGCCTCCCAGAGTGCTAGGATTACAGGCATGAGCCACTGTGCCCAGAGCCTTTTGAACCACATATTTGATAAGTTAATCTCTATGGTATACTCACTCAACTCAATAGCCAAAAAAAAAAAAAAAAAAAAAATTAAAAACTAGGCAAAGGGCCTGAATAGACATTTCTCCAAAGAAGACTTAAAAATGACCAACATTTTCTTTTAAATATGAGTCGTAGGCCCAGCGCCTGTAGCACAGTGGTTATAGCACCAGCCACCTACATGGAGGGTGGCGGGTTTGAACCCAACCTAGGCCAGCTAAACAACTGCAACAAAAAAATAGCCAGGTGTTGTGGCAGATGCCTGTAGTCCCAGCTACTTGGGAGGCTGAGGCAAGAGAATCCCTTTAGCCCAAGAGTTTGAGGTTGCTGTGAGCTGTGACACCATAGCACTCTACTGAGGGCAACAGAGTAAGACTCTGTCTCTAAATAAATAAATATGAGTTGTAGTTTATTAAATATATGTGCTGGTGGGTTTTTTTGGGTGGTGTTTTTTTTGCAGTTTTTGGCTGGGGCCGGGTTTAAACCCACCACCTCTGGTATATGGAGCCAGCACCCCACTCCTTTGAGCCACAGGCACCGCCCATATGTGCTGGTTTAATTTATAAGAGGTCATACATATTACATTCTTCATGATATATGTATTATAAGCTGTAAAATTTCTCCTCTACCTCTGCTACCACAACCAGAAAGGGTATAAAAGATTTAGGCTGGTTGTGGAGCAATATGTACCAACATGCACACAAATGCATATATGTGTTTAAAATAAATTAGAATAGAATGCCAGACAAGGATCCAAAAGATGTCTAGCAGAATTGCTAGTTTCATTTGACTCCATGATAGGAAGTAAGTCTCTAAACAACCGGTATGTAATCTCCTTATTGGAGAATGACACACATATCTGAGTGATTAGTCCACTCAGTGGGCAACATTAGTGACCAAAATTTTTTTTTTTTTTTTTTTTGCAGTTTTTGGCCAGGGCCGGGTTTGAACCCGCCACGTCTGGTACATGGGGCCAGTGCCCTACTCCTTGAGCCACAGGCGCCACCCTGACCAACATTTTTATATGAAAAGTTACTAAACATTTTAATCAGAGAAATGCTAATCAAAAACCACAGTGAGGTATCAACCTCACATTTGTCATGATGGCTATTATCGATAAAAGCAAAAGACAACAAATGTTGGCAATTGGAACCCTTGCATGTTGGTTGAAATGCAAAATGGCGCAGCCACTGTAAAATAACGTAGGGAGAGGAGGTTCCTCAAAATATTAAACATAGAACTATTCACTTTAGGGTATTTATCTAAAAGAGTCAAAATCCCAAACATACATTAGCACTTGCGTGTATGACAACATAGATGTACCTTGACCTTTTGCTAAGGAAATAAAGCAGTCACAGAAAAGCAAATAATCGCATGATTTCACTTATATGAGATGTCTAAAATAGATACGTTTTGCAGACTAATAGAATGGAATAGAGGTTGTTAGAGGCTGGGGGAGATGGGGAATTGGCGAATAATAGGTGTAAAGTTTTTATCAAGATGAAAAAGCTGTAGAGGTCTGTATAATGGTTGTACCTGTATTCAACATTAATGTATTATACATTTAAAAACTTAAGGGGGTAAGGTTGAGCTTAGTGGTTCATGCCTATAATCCTAGCAATCTGGGATGCTGCAGTGGGTTAGATTGCCTGACCTTGGGAGTTTGAGACCAGTCTGAGCAAAAGTGAGAGGCCATCTCTAAAAATAGCCAGGTGTTGTGGCGGGCACCTTTAGTCCCAGCTACTTGGGAGGCTGAAGCAAGAGGATTGCTTGAGCCAAAGAGTTTGAGTCTGCTGTGAGCTATGATGCCATGGAACTCTACTGAAGGGGACAAAGTGACACTCTGCCTTAAAAAAAAAACTTAAGAGAGGAAACCTCATTTAATGAAGTAGTTACTGCAACAGAATACATTTTTTCAAATTAAATATGAGCTGTGGGTTTATATGGGGTTTAAACTATTTTTGTTTGCTTGGTCTGAGATCTCCAAACTGAAAAATCAATATGAAAAAAATTATGCAGGATTCTGTGTATTCTTGGAATAAGTGGCAAAAGCATATGAAAAACTGGCAAAATAGTTCTATAATTCCTGCACACAGGCACAGGATTCCTGCAGATAAAATCCCACTGATGATAAGATTCACAATCAAAAGTGACAAAAACACAAGAAAATAGTTTATTTACCATGAGTAAGAGTCATGGGTGCAGCAAGCCAGCAGGACTAAGTAGATCTCTGAAACCTTCAGATAACAGATTCATTGATTATAGACAATAAAATAAGTATATTTAAAAATATTAAAGATATGAAAAGAGAACAAAAACATTTGAGGGGAGATGGATTTGAAAAGGAACCAATAGAACAACCTTGAAGTGGAGAATATAATCTTTTACCCATATTTATCTACTATATACTATAGGACATGCACTGAATAAACTAGAAAGAAATTTTGTCCCAAGGAGCTTACATTTTAGGTTGGTAAATAGACAAACAAGTAAAAACGTAATATACCAGATGGTAATAATTACCATGAAAAAGAGTAACATGTCTGGAGCCTGGGTTGAGATGACTCAAAAAAGCAGGACTGCCAACTGCAGTATTCACCTGTGGCCTCTCCCTAAGGCTTTGCTTCCTTCACAACATAGTAATCTCAGGGTAGCTGGACTTCTTAGCAGGTAAGGGCTCCAGACTTAAGTGTTCCAGCAAGAAAGGTAGTTGCTTCTACTATACTCCACTGGTTGAAGCGGTCATAGAACCACAAAGATCCAGGGACAGAGGAGGTAGACCCCCCACCTCTTGATATGAGGCCTTTTAAAGAATTTTAGGGATGGGGGGACAAAAATGTTTTGAAACTGCCACAGATGCCATTAAAGCATTTTGAGCATTTAGAGTGTTATGATCTCACTTAAACTTTAGAAAGGTCACTCTGATTCTCCGTGGAACATGGACTGTAGGGGGAGCAAGAGTCAAAGCAGAGTGTGAAAAGACTGTGACAGTTTAAATAGAGGTGATTGCTTGGATTAAGGCAGTAACATGAAAGTGATGTTCAAGAGTCAAATTTGGTATATATTTGGAAGGTAGTTCTGGTAGAGTTTATAGATGAAATGCATGTGGATGTGAGAGAGAGGAATGACTCCAAGCATTTGGTTTGAGGCACTGATTGAATGGTGGTTTATGCTGGGCAACACTAAAGGATGACAGTCTTTATCTGGGGAGCTCATGAATTGCATTTTGGACAAAAGATTATAAAATGCCTGTTAGGCATCTGGTATGGTTTGAATGTTTGTCCCCTCCAAAACTTGTGTTGAAATTTGACACTGTAACAATAAGAGATGGGACCTTTAAGAAGTGATTAGGCTATTAGGCTTCAGCCCTCATGGGTAGGGTTTTTTCCATCCCCTAAATCATTTCTGAAGACTAGAATGAGTGAGATTAATGTTATAAAAAGGAAAGTTTGGCCCCCTTTTCTCTCTCTCTCACCCTCTCTTTGCCCAGCTGCCACAATAATGGTGCAAAAAGAAGGCCCTTACCAGATGCCAGCACCTGATATTGTACTTTCCAGCCTCCAGAACTGTAATTGAATAGATTGCTATTCCTTATAAATTATGCAAAGCTGGGCACAGTGGCACATCATGCCTGTAGTCCCAGCTACTAAGGAAGCTGAAATGGAAAGATTGTTTGAATCCAGGGTAAGACACATAGGCAGTCTCAGTCTCTTAGAAATAAATGAGTGAGACCGGGCATGGTGGCTCACCCCTGTAATCCTAAAAGGTAGGCAGGCAAGGTCTATACAGACCTGTGATCCTACCTACTCAGAGACTGAGGTAGGGGAATCCTTTGAATCCAAGAGTCTGAGGTTATAGTGAGCCATGATTGTGCCTCCGGGAGGCCGAGGCAAGAGTTGAGGTCAGGAGTTCTAAACCAGCCTGAGCAATAGAGATACCCTGTTTCTACTAAAAATAAAAAACTAGCTGGTGTTGTGGCAGGCACCTGTAGTCCCAGCTACTGGGGAGGCTTAGGCAAGAGGATCACCTGAGCCTAAGAGATTCAAGTTGCTATGAGCTATGATGATGCCGTGGCACTTTACCCATGAGTGAGACTCTTGTCTCCAAAAAAAATAACATAGGGAGTCTCAGTCTCTTAGAAATAAATGAATGAGACCTAGTCTCTTTTTTGTTTTTGTTTTTTTTTGAGACAGAGTCTTGGTATGTCGCCCTGAGTAGAGTGCTGTGGCGTCACAGCTCATAGCAACTTCAAACTCTTGAGCTTAAGTGATTCTTTTGCCTCAGCCTCCCAAGTAGCTGGGACTACAGGTGCCCGCCACAACACCTGGCAATTTTTTTTGTTGCAATTGTTAGGCAGCTGGGGCCAGGTTCGAACAAAATGGACTGAGGCAACATTCAAATGGATATGTCATTAGGTCGTTGACTATACAGTGAGAGTTGTGGAGGAGAGGATGAGAACTAGGAATATAAATTGGAAATTAGTATATGATGCTATTTAAAGCCATGGAATCATGCTACTTCTGCAGTTAGAATGCAGGAAGGTGAATAGAATCTAGTGAAGAAGACAAAATAAAGGATCATGAGTGTTGTGACATCCAGATGTGTGAAGTCCTGAAGGCCCAGTGAAGAAAGCAGTAGAAGAAGCAGCACTGATTGCTTAAATGCTGTTGAAAGTTCAAATAAAATAAGGATTGATAAATAGAGGTTGGATTTGGCAACATGAAGGTAATTGGTGACCTGAAAAAGAGCGATCTTTTTTTTTGAGACAGAGCCTCAAGCTGTCACCCTGGAAGCTGAGGCAGGAGGATCGCTTAACCCCAAGAATTTGAGGTTGCTGTGAGCTGTGACGCCATGGCACTCTACTAAGGGTGACAAAGTAAGACTCTGTCTTAAAAAAAAAAAAAAGAACAAGAGATTATGGAAGAAATGTTCCAAGGTGAGAAATGTTACACCAAGTTGCTATGGTAATAGGCTGAGTCTCAGCAATAACTGAACCAGCTGGGCAGTTTATTAAAAGATGGATTTATGATTCTCATGGCAGGCCAATTAAATCAGAATCTTTGGGAGTGGGACTATGATATTGGTATTTTTAAGTTCTTCAGATGATTCTAATGTGCATCCAACCTTGATCTGCTCTGCAGTAGCTCAGTACAATTTAAAGACTCGTGTGTGGTCCAGCTCGGCACGGCTACTTGGGAGGCTGAGATGGAAAGATCACTTGAGCCCAGGAGTTCAAGTCCAGTGGAGGCAGCGTCCTGAGATCTCATCTCATAAACAAATAGCCTTAGTAGGTGTGTTAAATAGTTAAAGAGAGAATTAGGAATGATAGGAAGAAATCAGAAGGCAGCATAGATATAAAGAAATGGAAACTTCGAAAAAAAAGACTGAGACATGGAGCCTAGTATAAGATGGTCTAAGTTACTCTCATAGGCATTCTAGGATAGAATAGAGAAAATGGAAAGTAGCAATATTCAGAGAGATACTAACTGAGAATATTCCAAATTTGCTAAATATATGAATCTTCAACTTTAGGAAAAAACAAAATCCTAAAAGGATAAATAACACTAAACACATTAGGGATACTGTAGTTTTGTAGAACATCAAAGACAAAGAGCTTATGAAAGCAACCAGAGAGGAAAAAATAGATTTTACTGCAAAGGAATGGAAATTAGACTTAAAGCAAACTTCTCAATAGCAGTAAGAAACCAGGAAAATAACATTTTCAAAGTACAGAGATAAAATAAGGCAGTTAGAACTATATTCATTGGGGAGTAAGAATGAAATGAAAACATAATCTGAATAGACAAGAGACTTACATGTTTGCCCCTTACACATTCCACTAAAAGCACCAATGAAGAATACATATCCAGAAAAAGAAATTTGAATAAGAATGGTGGGCAATGGCTCGGCGCCTGTGGTTTAAGCGGCTAAGGCACCAGCCACGTACACCTGAGCTGGCAGGTTCGAATCCAGCCCAGGCCCGCCAAACGACAATGACAGCTGCAACCAAAAATGGCTGAGCGTTGTGGCGAGCGCCTGTAGTCCCAGCTACTTGGGAGGCAGAGGCAAGAGATTTGCTTGAGCCCAGGAATTGGAGGTTGCGTGAGCTGTGATGCCACGGCACTCTACCCAGGGTAACAGCTTGAGGCTCTGTCTCAAAAAAAAAAAAAAAAAGAATGGTGGGCAAAAGAAAATTAGTGGATAAATCTAAATTAGCTTTGACTGTATGTAACTTACTAATGATAATGACTAATTTCATAGAAGCTAAAATCAAGATAGGACTAAAATAAAAGAGAAAAAAATAAAACAATGCCAGGCGTGGTAGCTCAATGGCTGTAGTCCTAACACTCTGGGAGGCTGAGCTGGGAGGGTCACTTGAGCTCAAGAATTCAAGAGAGCAAGAACAGAATTTCATCTCTAGGCTCGGCGCCTGTGGCTCAACGGGCTAAGGCGCCAGCCACGTACACCTGAGCTGGCGGGTTTGAATCCAGCCGGGGCCCTCCAAACAACAATGACGGCTGCAACCAAAAAATGGCCGGGCGTTGTGGCGGGCGCCTGTGGTCCCAGCTACATGGGAGGCGGAGGCAGGAGACTCACTTGAGCCCAGGAATTGGAGGTTGCTGTGAGCTGTGATGCCACAGCACCTTATCCAGGGTGACAGCTTGAGGCTCTGTCTCAAAAAAAAAAAAAAAAAAAAATTTCATCTCTACAAAAGATAGGAAAATTAGCCAGGTGTGATGGTACATGTCTGTAGCAGCTACTCAGAAAGCTGAGGCCGGAGCTCCTGATCACCTGAGCCCAGGAGTGTTTTTTTTTTTTTTAGACAGGTTCTCACTGTGTCACCCTTGGTAGCATGCTGTGTGGTCACAGCTCACAGCAAACTCAAACTCTTGGACTTAAGCGATTCTCTAGTCTCAGCCTCCCAAGTAGCTGGGACTACAGGTGCCTGCCACAATGCCCGGCTATTTTTTCTTTTGGGTTGCAGTTTGTTGTTGTTTAGCAGACCCATGCCCGGCTTGAACCTAACAGGCTCGGCGTATGTGGCCGGCACCTACCCACTGAGCCATGGATGCCACCGAACCTAGGAGTTTGAGGTTCCTGTGAGCTATGATGACACTATTGCACTGTGAGAGAGAGGGGGACAATACAGCTGGCTCTAAACAAACAAAAAAATTAATACAATTGAGGGCATAAAAGAGCAAAAAGGCACAGAACAAGCTAGGTAATATGTAGTGAAACAGAAGGTGGCAGAAATAAAACTAAATGTATTAGTAATCATGATAAATGCAAACGCACTAAGCTAGTCAATTTAAAACACATGATTGGATTGAATGGCAAAACAAATTCAGGTAAATATTGTTGAAAACAAAGGTACAGAAGTTAAATTAACACTGAAAAAAGATGTTCTAGAAAGTTACTATCCCCATATTAATATATGCTTAAAAATAAATATAAACTTTAAGGCAAAAAAAAAAAAAAAAGATACCTCATCATTATAGGAGTTTTTAAGATACAAATACAAATTATAAAACATCTTTATGACAAACCTTTTGTGTTCGAAAGACTTTTTGACAGAGATGTTATTTCAGATTGTTAGGGTTTTTTTCTTCCAGTATTTTAAAGATGATGTCTTTCTTTGCATTGTTTCCAATGAGAAACCTGATGTTATCTTTGTCTTTACTTGTCTTTTTTATTCCCCGCTTCCCTGGGTTGCTTTTAAGATTTTATAGTGGGCTCGGTGCCTGTGGCTCAAGTGCCTCGGGTTCGAATCTAGCCTGGGCCCGCCGAACAACAATGACGACTGCAACCAAAAAATAGCCAGGCATTGTGGCAGGAACCTGTAGTCCTGGCTACTTGGGAGGCAGAGGCAGGAAAATCGCTTGAGCCCAGGAGTTGGAGATTGCTGTGAGCTGTGATGTCACAGCACTCTACCCAGGGCAACAGCTTGAGGAAAAACAAACAAACAGATTTTATAGTGGTTTTGAGCACTTTCATTATAATATGCCTTGATAGTGTTTTCTACATATTTCTTATACTTGGGATTTATTGAACTGCTTGGATTTATAGGTTTGTAATTTTCATTAAGTTCGGTAAATTTTGGGCTATTATTTCTTCACATATTTTTGCTGTTCATTCCATCTCTCTACTGTCTGAGGGAGTGTAGTTAGCTGTAATCAGGCTACTTAAAGTTATCCTTAGCCCCCTAATACTTATTTACTTTTTGCTCTTTTTCTATCTTTGGCTTTGGATAATATTTATTGCTATGCCTCTGATTCATTAATCTTTTTCTTCTATAATATCTAATTTACTGTTGTCATACTTCATTGTACAGTCAGCCCTCCATATCTGTGAATTCTGCATCCATGGATTCAACTAACCTTGGATGAAAAATATTTGGGAAAAAATGTTTAATAAAAATCAATATAGATCCCAGCTGCTGGTAGGAGAATCACTCCAACCCAGAATTTTGAGATCACCCTGGGACACATAGAGAGTCCCTTTCTCAAAAAAAGAAAAAGAAAAAAATACAGTATAGCAGCTATTTACACAGCACTTGTATTAGGTGTTATAAGTAACTTAGAGATGATTTAAAGTATATAGAAGGATGTGTGTAGGTTACATGCAAATACCATGCTGTCTTTTTATATAAGGGACTTGAGGATGTAAGAGATTTTAGTATTGATTTCTCCAGGACATCTCCCTTTTGATACTGAGGGAAGGCTTTTTTTTTTTTTTGAGACAGAGCCTCAAGCTGTCATCCTGGATAGAGTGCTGTGGCATCACAGCTCACAGCAACCTCCAATTCCTGGGCTCAAGCCAGTCTCCTGCCTCTGCCTCCCAAGTAGCTGAACTACAGGTGCCCGCCACAGCACCCGGTCATTTTTTTTTTGGTTGCAGCTGTCATTGTTGTTTGGTGGGCCCAGGTTGGATTCGAAACCGCCAGCTCAGGTGTACATGGCTGGCGCCCTAGCCCATTGAGCCACAGGCGCCATGCCGGGAAGCCTATTTTTAACATCTTTTATGGTGACCATATCTCACCATGTAACCCAAGCTAGGTTTTAACTCCTGTGGTCAAGTGTTTCTCTCCTTCCGGTGTGTTCTGCCACATCAGGCTCTGTGTTTTTGAAACATCTTTTTTGAGATTCACATGCCATAAAATTCATCCTTGAGAGGGTAAAAACCTTCAGTGGTTTTAGTATATTCGTAGTTGTACAGCTATCACTACAATCTTAAAGTTAGCACATTTTAGGCTGGACGCAGAGGCTCACGCCTGTAATCCTAGCACTCCGGAAGGCCTAAGCGGTGGATAACTTGAGCTCATGAGTTCAAAACGAGCCCAAGTAAAACTGAGACCCCGTCTCTACTAAAAATAGAAAAACTGAGGCAAGAGGATCGCTTGAGCCCAAGTTGAAGGTTGCTGTGAGCTGTGACACCATGACACTCTACCCAGAGCAACAGCTGGAGACTCTTTTGTCTAAAAAATAATAAAATAGGCTTGGCGCTTGTGGCTCAATGGGCTAAGGCACCAGCCACGTACACCTGAGCTGGCGGGTTCAAATCCAGCCCGGGTCTGCCAAACAACAATGATGGCTGCAACCAAAAAATGGCCAGACGTTGTGGCGGGCGCCTGTAGTTCCAGCTACTTGGGAGGCGAAGGCAAGAGACTCGCTTGAGCCCAGGAATTGGAGGTTGCTGAGAGATATGATGCCATGGCACTCTATCCAGGGTGACAGCTTGAGACTCTGTCTCAAAAAAAAAAAAAAAAGAAAAGAAAAGAATTAAGTAAAAAGTATGTTACACTAGATGGTGGTAAAATGCCACAGATAAATCAGAAAGAGCAGGGTGTTCCTCTTAGAGAAGGTGACACTTGAGTGTCACCTGAAGGTAGTGATGGAGGGGACCAGGAGGAATTCTGAGGGAATTCTGAGTATTCCAACAAAAGATACATGCAAAGGTCCTGAGGCAGGATGTGCCAGGAACATTCAGGAACAGTGTGGATGGGGGAGAAGAGCAGAGGCAGTGATTGGTGGGGGGTTGGGGTACAAGTTGATCATGTACAGCTTTGAGGCCTCTATGATGACCTTGGCTTTTACTCCAGATGACATGGGAGCCACTGCAGGTTTTGAGCAGAAAAGCGATGTGCTGTGAGTTAAATGTTAACAGGATCACTGTGGCTGCTGAGTAATGACGAGACCACTGGGTGTGGCCCCTGGCCATGGCAATGGAGGTAGAGAGAGGGCTGGATTCAGGCTGTATGTGAAGGTGGAATGACAGATGCCAAGCACTGCTCCTGGCCCTGTTTACCATCTTCTCTCAACCCCACAATCACTGTATGAAGTAAGGCCTTTCTTCCCATTATGCAGATAAGGAAACAGGTCTGGAAAGTTCTCCCAGCTAGTAAATGAGAGATTCAATCCAGGCTTATCCAAACCTAAAGCCCAAGCTCCTCAAATATCCCTGCCGGCCTCGTCAGAACTCCAATGAGGAAAACATCCAGCCACCGAACCCAAGACAAGGGAACAAGGTCAAGGTACTTACCAGCTGAGAACTCCATGCTAATTTGGAATTGTCCATAAAACGTGATCTTAACATGCTTTCTCTTCATATTAAAGTTCAAATGATACTTATTAGTATTAAGCATTTTTATTTTTATTTACATAGCTTCCAATTTTTAATCAATATTTTTATTTTAAACTGCATCCAAAATCATCAATGAAGGCAGAGGACTGCAAGGAGAAGGGAGGACGGGGAGGCACTTGATAATCACAACATGTGAGCTGGGGCATCCTGTTTCTTACCAGGATCATCCTTCAGCACTGCTGTGGGCCAGGCAGGGATGAATCTGACCCAGGCCCTACCTGGAAGGATCTCTCAGCAGCTTAGAGTAGAGGACAGCACATGAGAGCAGCCAGATCTGGATGAAGCTGCCTGAGGATGAGCAGGGAGGTCCAGCCACAGAAGGCTGGAATCTAGATGCAGACAGAGTAGGCTCGGCGCCTGTGGCTCAACGGGCTAAGGCGCCAGCCACGTACACCTGAGCTGGCAGGTTCGAATCCAGCCTGGGCCCACCGCCAAACAACCGCCAATGATGGCTGCAACCAAAAAAAAAAAAAAATGGCCAGGCGTTGTGGCGGGCGCCTGTAGTCCCAGCTACTTGGGAGGCAGAGGCAGGAGACTCGCTTGAGCCCAGGAATTGGAGGTTGCTGTGAGCTGCGATGCCACAGCACTCTCTTCAGGGTGACAGCTTGAGGCTCTGTCTCAAAAAAAAAAAAAAAAGAAAGAAAGAAAGAAAACGAGCGTATTGCGAGCTCGGCGCCTGTGGCTCAAGCGGCTAAGGTGCCAGACACATACACCTGAGCTGGCGGGTTCGAATCCAGCCTGGGCCCACCGCCAAACAACCGCCAATGATGGCTGCAACCAAAAAAAAAAAAAAAAATGGCCAGGCGTTGTGGCGGGCGCCTGTAGTCCCAGCTACTTGGGAGGTAGAGGCAGGAGAATCACTTGAACCCAGGAATTGGAGGTTGCTGTGAGCTGTGGCACAGCACTTGAGGGTGACAGCTTGAGGCTCTGTCTCAAAAAAAAAAAGCCCTTTTATTCTTTTTAGGTTTTCTTACAAAAAGACTGTCCATCATGCACTACAACAGTCTATTAGGGTAATCTAAAGAACATAATTTTATTTATTTTTTAAAAAACTTTTCCTTAGAAGCTAAATCTGCTCCTTTCATAAAGGAGTCAGATAGATAGTCTAAAAAAAAGGAGTTACTCAACTATTCCTTGAATAAATTATAAATGATTATCCTTTTTGGTCATTGAATCATACTAACCTCCCATGTGTTTATGGACTCAGGTTAAGTGTTTCTGGCAAAATAATAGACCTACCACATTAAAGTACTCTTGTATTGGTTGACAAAAGGAAAAATGTGGATGGTGTCACTTCCTCCCATGAGCCTTCCCTAACCTGCCAGGGAGCGTGACCCACTCACTCTTCCTTTCTTGATATCGATCATGGTTCTTTTCTAGGCCTCTGCTAGAGTACTCACAGTATTACAGTATTATGCTTTGTTCCACGCATGTGCGCACATATACACATGTATGCGTGTAGATTTCTTCCTATCTGTAATTCTCACAAGGCAGAAACTGTCTTAATTCATTACTTTACTTATTTACATCTTGGTAAATAGGTGTTCACTAAATGTTGAATGAACTGATGAACAAAAGAACGAATGAACCAACTAACAAAGGCTTTATCAGTAGATCAAGATGCGATGTTCAACCATGGTCACAAGGTGGCGTTACGGCTCTCCACGGTCCACATAACAGAGCTACCGGATTCAAAAACAGGAAGATTTTGTGGAGGTAGGATTATCTCAGGTCTAGAAAGTCCCAATCACGTTAGAGCATTAGCAAAGATATGTCTATTATCAAATCTTCCTGGTGCTATTTTTGAACAGGTATATAAAAAATTATTTATTTAAAGCCCATGATACTGAAGGAATTATCTATAATTTTTTTTTTCCTTTTGCCTATCGATCAATATGATTCTATCCTCAAGGATGGAGAAGGAAGGAAATCATTTTTTCTAGAAAATAGTTTAATCCATCAAATTTTTTGATAATGGAAGAGAATCAGAGTCTTAGATGGTTATTCTTAAAAAAAATTTTTTTTTTATATTATTCTACCTAGTTCCTATGACAAAATCTGAACCTATCATTGTGACCTTAAGGTTCAGGAAGTTTTAGATGGCTCCTTGTTTTGATGTCACTGCTCTACTTTCTGGACCAGGGAGGCATCCGGTATGGAAGCTGTCAGAAGTCATCATAAAGGTTATTTTAGATATTACAAACTAGAAAGAAAATTCCAAGGATTGAAATATGAAACAAGCTTCCTTCGTTATAGTGGAGGAGACAAAGAAAGAAGGATTTCATGGCAGGGACAGAAAGTATCAAAAAGACAGCTCTGGAAAGAATTAATACAGAACTGCCTGTGTCATAGCATAGATTCTAAGTAACATTCTGGAAAGCCTTAAACGTGTGATTCATTACATAGAACTGAACTTAAAGGTGTGTTACCTGTTAAGAGGTCAGAACATTTTAATAGGAAAATTAAGATAGCATTAACATTATATATGAGAAAATATAATTCTAAACTTCATAATTAGAAGTGTTCTTGAATCACTGACTCAGCATAATTTTTAAATTATATATCAATATATTTTCAAATGCTTTTATGAAAAATACTTTCTGAATTATATATTAGTTTTAATTACTGAAAACCATATAAAGATCCACTGTATATGTCAACATGAATAGATTACAGTCCTTGCTTTCAAGGGTGCTAAAATACGAGATACGTTGGTCAAAGAAAAACTCTAAAATAAATAGTAAAAGAGCTTTATTTTATACATTTAGCTTTACTAGTAGACTTGTATGTGGTGCTTTATAATATAATTAAACTGTATTCTCATAGGATCTTCCAAAACTGTTTCTTCTTTCTAGTTCTCAAATGGCAGGACATTAGACATCTACATCACTGCATTATGAATCCCAACAATATTACTATGCTGTGAAAACACAGCATAGTAATATAATCAGTAGATGGCCAAACAGATGTGTTAGAGAAGAGTTAGTCACAAAAACTTAATAGAAAACCTCTATGTATGAACTTAAGTTATTTTAATACTTAAATAGTTCACGCCTTTCATAGAAAGTTAAATAAATATAGCGCTTCTAAAAGCATTTTGCTTTTCAAAAACATTAGCTGTGATATAAACAAATATATTAAGGTCAAAATATTTTCTACTATGTATGTGTGGACACGCATGGTTTATATGAAAAAAAAAACCCATCACATTTCTTAAGAATCGAGCCATGCTGCAGAAAATGATTATGCAAAAAAGACAACATTTTACTTCCCAGTCCTGAAAAAAAGCCCGAAAGTTTCTGTTCCTGGGGTTCTGATCCTTATCTAGCCTCAATATAAGTATGCAGACTCTTTTCACGAGAAGAGAAAAAGGAAGGAGGTTCTAGAAGCCTGGCTAATTTCAGACAGTATCGAATTGCTGCAAGTTTTTTCTAACAAAAGAAAGCTCTTTAGAATTAGGCCTAACACTTTGCCACACTGCTTTTCATAGTGGCTAAGAATTCTTGTATTAGATGCAACCCATTGTTGGCATATAGTACTTGGTGTGCTATTGGAAAGTGTGTCCTGCCAAGTATTCCCTGACACAGACAGCGTGGCTTCTGGTAGCCTTACCAGGCAAATTCTGACACCTGAGATACTGGGTTCCTTGATACCATAACTCCTGCAGTATTTTTCTAACCACGATCTGACTGTATTTGTTTCTATTTGTGTATTTAGTTATCTAAATGACTACAGAAGAAATTCACAAAATCTAAAGAATCTTTATGTCTGCCAAGTATAAATGTTTGCTGTATTTGGGAAGATTTACTCTGTCCTTCATAAAAGGAATCTTGAATACTTATTTATAATAATTGAGTTTCAGTGACTTCTTTCATATATACTCCAAGTTTACCTAATCTAAAAATAAATGGATTCTTTTCTAATTATGAAACCTAGATTTAAAGGAGTCTGGCAAAAGCCAGCTTACCAGCAGTAGTCCAGCAGGTGTGGAGGAAGCACTGGGATGTATATATGTTGCCAGTACATGGGGTATAGGAGAGCAGCTGATCCATGGAGACAGGCAGTTAACTAAAATTTGTGAAAGGACAACAAAAATAAGTAGGTGCGGACCCTCCAAACACAAAGGCACTTTCAAGGTATCAAAGATGAATGATAATCATGAAACAATTTACGGAATGACATAAATCACATTGTCTTTACCAATTCTACATGTAAAAAGTCTTAGGTCTCACAGGCTCCTTGGAAGAATACCTAAACAGCAAAAGTAGTGTCTTAAGAATCATATTCAGATAATTACAATCATCTGAAAACGCAGGCTTTGGGGTGAAAACTTAATACAAAAATAGAAGTAAAACTGAAACATTAGGTAAGCCTCTTAAAAATATTATAGGAAATTACAATTTGTACAGCACAGTTTGCACATCACTCAGATTAATATAACACGATTAAATATGGAAAGGAAGAGAGGCTGAAAGCTCCTGAGGGATATCATTAGGGCAAATTGCCAAAGAATGAAACATGAGCCAGTCAGGAGAGTCTGGAAGCTGCAGTAATACCAGGGGACTTGAATGTTCGACAGTTGGAGCTTCAGTAATGTGTGAACTGCGGGTTATGGTATCAAGAGACTCTGTTCACTGACACATAGAATGTCACTATTGACCAGCGAACTGCCCAAGCTTGACAGCTGTACTACAGGAAGCCAAGTATATCATAATTTCATATTTAAACTGTTCATTCCAGATTAACATTTTGTTTCTTAGCTTTATATCATAACAGCTGCAATTACAGTGTTGCTATTTTAAAGGTAATTGCCATTTTAATTGTTTTGTTTTGGCAAGCAGTTAATTAAATGTTTTTAATGCTTAGCAAAATGATACGACATTTTTCTCCCTCCTATTAACCCTTGCCAGAATTATTTCCATGTGACTTTATTTCCATTTTAAATTTTATTTCTGTGGGTATAAAGTCATCTTTTAGTGTTCAAAGCAATGATTCAATCAGCATTTTTCATTATTTTAAAGTTTTATAAACTGTATTGCAAGGTAACAAATTAAATCATTTTAATTCATCTTGAAAATGAAAATTTTTAAAGTAACTATCCAAAAATGAACCACAGACTTTATAAACCATTATATCTCTTCTTATACGAAGAAATTAAAACACCGTAGTCACAATTAACTTAAAAGAATGAAGGTATGGAAAGCAATCTACATCTTATCGACAGCAACATTTTTCTATGTTTAAGCATAAAATAGTTTCATTAAATAAAAAACAAGTAGAAAGAATAATCTGATCTGAACTAAAAACATATAAATTTTCATTGAAAATAGTCTCATCCTTGTCATATGTATATTTTTCCAATCAGATTACTGATCAATTTTATATGCCAAAAGATACATTTTGATTTCACTTAGGATGTTATTATTAAAGGGTTTCAGTACTTTGCACGTATAAGCTTTAATAGTTTATCACAGTATTCCTTCAATAAATATTTTTAAACTTTCTTAATTGGAGAATAAAATATGCCACTAGGAGGCATTCAAATACTTCTATTTAACAATTATAGACCCTGAATTTATTTATCTTACACACTTGAACTACAGGGAATGAAAACGGGGTTGGTCTAACTCATTGTTTCAAATTCTTTAAGAGCCTTCAGGCTCTCCCTTGCTATAAATTAGGTCTCTTTATATTAACTCTTTCTATCCTCTCAGTGTAACCTGATGTGTTAAAAGAGCTTATGTAAAATTCCAATGCTAGCTAAAGTACTCAGTTTTTCCATCTGCACATAGATGACTTTTGAAACAGCTCATTTAAAAACTTAAAACAAATAAAAGAAGGTGTCCCTTTTTATTACTGAGAAAATAACAATGCAGCAAGTGGAAAACTACATTCTTAAAATGAGGAATTATAAGGAGAGCAATTTATTTCACTGAGCAAATCCAGAATCCAAAACACTCTATTTAGTATTATGTAGCTACTTTCCCTACCCCTTTAACAGTCATTCTTAAATGAAGTTATTAATTACCCACTCACAAAACCCACTAACAAGACACAACATTATCTGAGGAATCTGACTGGTTTCTTAGAGGACGGTTTCTGTGATCATAAGCAAAGCTGCAAAATTTCTGCAATGGTCAGCATGTGGCGGAGGCAGGTCCCTACGACTCAAGATCTGCCAGGAGAGAAGGAAGCTCTACAGAATTTGGCAACTTTGGGGATATAAGGGACAGATAACAGGGAGAGATAAAAATAAATGACAACTCTTCTTCAACCCTAGCTTCTGAAATTAAGCAACTAGAATGAATTGATATAATAACTCACTATATTATATAACAAAAGTGTCAAGTTTAAGTAGAACTGTAAGTAATTTGCCTTTGCAAATATCAATTCGCACAAGACACCGAAGTGGATATTTCCAGAGAAGGTAGAAACATACCGAAGAAAAGCCTCCACATTCACCCAGTAGCATGCAAGCACTGTGTAACTTTAAAAATTGAGAAGAGACTCTAATAGAATATTCTCAGTAAAGAAGATAACAAAGTTGCAAGTAAAGGCAAATTAAGAAAACACAAATTTACTAGAAAATTAAACATTTATATAGCAGAACTTCCATAGTTGACCACCTTCTTTTATTGACTTGAAATTGAACTAATTTTCACAGACAATCTATGCACCACATATATGTAGCAGTACAGCCGGCTTAGTTCCTTATGTTGACCAGTTTGTTACAGTCATGTGGGTGGTCAACTTGCAGAGGTTCTGCTCACTATAAATAAAGTATAACAATTAAGTATATTATAGACACAAAGTTAGGGCTCTGTCACCAACAAGCTGTAAGACTTCTAACACACCTGCTAATAACCAGGTCTCAGTATCTTAAACTTTCAATAAGAACTCTATGCTAGATGAGTTCTTATTGAAAGTTGTCTCCCATAGGGCAAATATTCTTTCTTCTTAAATCAGAACAATTCTAACTTTCTATATTCTTAGTATTTTTTCCATTCGGGTGGCTAACAAAATATTTTAACCAGACTATAATTTAGATCTACCTTCAAAATATATCTAAAGATCATCTCTAAACACTTTCAAGCAGGTAACTATGCAAGCAACTGAAAATATAATAATGTATTTGCTTAATTCAACAAAATCTCGGGTGCCTGCTATGTGTTATCATTAACCCCTACGAGGCAACAAGGACACAGCAATAAACAGGACTAAGTCCCTGTTTTCTTGGAGCTTACAAGTTAGCAGGAAAGGTAAACAGTAACCAAGCAAAATATATATTACATCAGTTAGAGAGAAATTCTATGAAGAAATCTAAAATAGGATGAGGGGCTAAAGAGTGATGAAAGGGCTATTTTAGAAGGAAGAACTATAAAAGAACTCGAAGGTAGTAACTGGGACCCAACTGGAGAGAACAAATTTGCAGATTTGGAGGGAAAGGGCATTCAAAGGTCCTGAAAGGGAACACACTTGTTACTGTCACAGAGAAATGGGGAGGCTAGTGAGATCAGACTGGAGGAAGTGGGAGAATAGTATGAGATAAGGTCAGAAGGGAAAGGAAGCAGGGTCAACAATGCAGAGCCTTCTGGGACAAGAAAAAGACTCAAAATTTTATTGTGGATAAGATATTTCTATACTTTTGAAGAGACTACTAACTGTCACGACTAATTATTTACGTGGAACATTCTGAGAACTATGCAAATTGAGGGAAAACAAACTAAATATTTTAGAAGTTTGGTTTGCAGTATAAAATATTACAAGGGAATAAGATCAATTTAATGAGCCAAGTAAGAAAAAGATCTTATTCCTTTAAAGTTATCCATGATATATTGAATCTTTAAGCTTAACGAGTAATGGCACACATCACATGGTCTTTTGGGGGGCTAGAATTATCTAAGACCATATGTCTGGTCAGCGATTCCACATTGTTTTTCTAATATTGTCAGTTGCTTCTTTATTATCACAGTTGTTCTTTGTGAAAGCAAACAAAAGGGCGAGGGAAATATTCTATGTTGCAATTAAAACATATTTCTGGTATTATACCCTGAAACTGAAGGAAAATACACTGTTATAATTTTCTAAGAAAAATAAATTTACCAAATAAAGGTTTAAGAAAAAAATCTTACTTTGAATTGGAATATGAAAATTAGAAATGCACACACATTTTCATGCAGCATACTGAATATATGTAACTGATACATTTCCATAAGGTTGGCTGACGAAAAATTTTAAAAATTGAGAATATTTATTTCCTAAAGACTCCAATTAGAACATAAGTATATATGGGAACCATACGAAGAGACAGGAACTGGAGCCTATAAAATCAAGCAGAGAAATCTAACAAGAAAGGTCAGCAACAGTGAATTGGTCATAGAATAAATAAAAGCACTTGAAACTTCCAGTCCCAGACCACTGTGTTTGATGCAGATAACTGCTACCAATGATAACAACAGTCAACATTTATACAGTGCCTACTGTGCGCCAGGCACTATTATAAGTACTTGAAGTATTCAGATATAATCCTCACAACAAACTTCTGAAGCAGGCACTAGTATCATTATTCCCATTTAAACAGGACACTGAGGCAAAATGAAACCAAATGCCCATCTAACACAGCCTGTACACAGAAAAATCAGGATATGCACCAAAGCAAGCTGGATCCAGAGAATAGTAAACACTATATTAAACTGTCTTTACAGACAAGGACAGTTAAAATTCCCATCATTATGAGGCTTTTATTGACTTCTGTTGACTAAAAATACTGGGGTTTTGTTACTAATTATATAATAGAAAAATGCATCTTTGGATTGAACAGTCAAATAAACAAGAGCACTTGATCTTTGTATGAAAAATGTAGGGACCTATGTTAGAGATCCGATTTACATAACTTATCTCAGGGGTTACACTTTGCAATTTTAGCAGGAAACTAACAGAACGGTGTCTCAGAAAATGTCAAAAGGGTAAGATCTTTGATAAAAATTATACAAGTTATCATCCGAACTTAAATTTGCAAGTACACTTAAGTTTGAAGTCAAACCAAAGTTGTCCTGTTTTGTAATATGAAATCTGATTTATTCCTGTGTTTAAACTATATTCACGGAAATACGCCTATTATTAAAATTAAGCAATAAGTATGTATTTTGAGGGGGAAAAACCCCACATTTATCAGATTCTTATGTATACAATGGAAAAATGATCCCTATAATATAACCACCATATTGAAAAATACAATTCTCACTAGCATTTCTTACTGGTAAAAATCTCATACTGATATATCACTACTCCCATTATTATAGGTATATAGTATACCTGTATTACCTAGCCAGATTATACCTCATTCTTATATAGGAAAACTACTCACTTCAACTTGCATTCTATAGTTACTGAGAGCAGATTTATAGTTAAGAAACAAATATTAAAGACTTCATCTGATTTTTAACTGAATACTTACTTTGAAATTTAAGTACTATAAACTAATGCAAATTTATAAAAATAAGCAGCAACAATTAGAAATGTAATAAATTCCTCATTAAATTTTAAAACTTTAGTGGAAACCATAAAGAGAACATTGGCTTAAACACGTTCAATTGATATTCGTATCTAAAAGTTTAGGCCAAAAAAGTAGCAGCAAGATATTTGAAAACTTCAAAATTATCTCAACTATAAAATATTCCAACTTGAAGAAAACTCTAATAATCAAATTAAGTAATGATTATAGGAGAATGTTTGGATAAATCACAACTTTACATAAGGAAAAGGACAGTATCTGGTTGTAAAATTGTTCTTCTTTTTAACAAAATTTATTTTTGAGGAGCAGAAAATACAAAGATTTCTCACATTCCTCCTGCCCCACACATGAATCCATAGCCTCATTATCAATATTCCCCCACCCAGAGTGGCAAATTGTTACAACTGAGGAGCATACACTGACTTATCATTATCACCCAAGTCAACAGTTACAGTAAGATTCACTCTTTGTGTTGTACTTTCCATGAGTGTGGACAAGTTTTGTAATGACACATGTCCAGCCATTATAGTATCATAATAAATACTTAGGCATGAATTTAACAAAATATGTATAAGATCTAATGAGGATGACTACAAAATTCTGATAAAAGAAATTAAATTAGAACTAAAGAAATAGAGATTCCCTGTTCACAGATAAGCAGATTCAATATTGTCAAGATGCCAGTTCTTTCCAATTCAATCTACAGATTAAAATCCCAGCAAGTTACTTTGTGGGCAACAACAAGTTGAATCTCAAGTTTACATAGAGAGGCAGAAGACCAAGAATAGTCAACACAATTTTGAATAAGAACAAAGTTGAATGACTGACATTATCTCGCTTCAAAATTTATAATAAAGCTACAGTAATCAATACAGTGTTATCTTTGTAAGATAGCAGACAATGGAACAGAATATAGAGCCCCAAAATAGTCATATCTTCTGATTCTGACAAAGAAGCAAAGTAAATACAGTGAAGAAAACAAAAAAGGCAGTTTTTTCAATAAACGGTACTATAATAATAGGACATCCATATGCCAAAAAAATGAATCTAGATATACAATTTACACCCTTCATAAAAATTTACTCAAAATGAATCACAGACCATAATATGAAATTCAAAACTATAAAACTCGTAGATGATAATAGAAGATAAAATCTACATGACCTAGGGTTTGGTGACAACTTTTTAGATAGGACTTCAAAGGCATGACCATAAAAGAAAGAATTGATAAGTTGGACTTCATTCAATTCAAAATTTCTGTTCTGTGAAAAACATTGTTAAGAGAATACAACAAGAAGTCACAGTGTAAGAGAAAATATTTTCAAAATGTATAGGTTAATAAAGGACTGTTATCCAAAAAATATACCAAAAAAACCACTTAAAATTCGATAAAAAATAACACAAGCAACTCAATTAAAAAATGGGCGAAGTAACAGACACCTCACCAAAGAAAATGTAAAGATAAAAAATAAGCATAAGAAAAGATCCAGTACATTATATTTCGTAAGGGAAATGCAAATTAAAACAACAATGATTTACCATTGCATGCCTGTTAGAATAGCCAAATTTGGCTCAGCGCCTGTAGCACAGTGGTTACAGTGCCAGCCACATACACCGAGGCTGGCGGGTTTGAAACCAGCCTGGGCCACCTAAACAATGACAACTGCAACAAAAAATAGCCAGGCATTGTGGTGGGCGCCTGTAGTCCCAAGCTACTTGGGAGGCTGAGGCAAGAGAATCGCTTAAACCTTAGGGCCACCCAAACAATGACAACTGCAACAAAAAATAGCCAGGCATTGTGGTGGGTGCCTGTAGTCCCAAACTACTTGGGAGGCTAAGGCAAGAGAATCGCTTGAGGTTGCTCTGAGCTGTGACACCACAGCACTTTACC
Organism: Perodicticus potto; assembly: GCA_963574655.1. Classification (NCBI taxonomy): domain Eukaryota; kingdom Metazoa; phylum Chordata; class Mammalia; order Primates; family Lorisidae; genus Perodicticus; species Perodicticus potto. Next base: position 3,291 of record CAUYRH010150196.1, on the reverse strand, counting down.
AAGGGCGACAGCTTGAGACTCTGTCTCAAAAAAACAAATAACAATAATAATAATAATAATAGAATAGAATAGCCGAAGTCCAAAATACTGGCAACAACAAATGGTGGTGGCAATTTTGGGAATGAAAAATAGTATATAGCCACTTTGGAAGATAGTTTGGTTGGTTTAAAAAAAAACTAAATATTTTTTCTTTTTAATGACTTTTCATACTAAAATATTATTTTATATTTCATTTTCTTCCTTTATTCTATTAGAATGGTATTAAAGATGGCATCTTGGTCTCTTTGGGCTGCTGCAACAAGTCCAAGATCAAGGTACCAGCAGATTCAGTGTCTGATAAAATCTTGCTATCTCCTCCATAGATGGCACCGTGTTACTATGTCCTAACATGGCTGACGGGGGCAAACAACTCCCTTGCACCCGTTTTATAAAGTCACTAATTCTATTCACGAGGACAAAGCCCTCATGACTCTTAATTACCTCCTAAATCATGATTTAATCACTTCCTAAAGGCTTCAGCACTCAGTGCCACCATATTGCGGTTTAAATTTCAAAATATGAATTTTGGGGGGGGACACAAAATCAGATGATATAATTAATAATGGTAAATATTGATACTTCTTTATCAAAAATTTATTCTGACATCTTTCTATCATACCAAAGCCCTTGGAAAATTCTACACATCTCACATTTTGGTCATTGGTTTATTAGCTTTTTTTAGCCAAATGATTCAAATTTTCTTGCCTCTTTGCTTTCTTCCAGTATTCATTCTTTCATTAATTTTACAGATGGGGAAACTGAAACAAGCTTAAAACAACTGCCCAAGATTATGCCGTCACTAAGTAGGACACCACATATGTGCTAGGGATTGTTACTGGTGCTAGGGATACAGTAATGAACAAAAAAGACAAAAGTCTCTGCCTTCAAGAAGCTTACGTGCTAGTTTCCCTCTTATATACCACCACTATCATTAACCTCGTCTCAACTCTTTGGATATCTGTAGCTATCACGTTATACATAAATGTCAATGCCCTCAAATACATTTCTTCTACCACATGACTGTTCCCTATTACCAACTTCACTGCTTTCTAGTTCTCACTCTAAAAATCAATTCAATAGTATTTGTGCTTTTCCTGGAAGAAGACCCTCTGACTTTTCTACCAAAATTAAGGAACCTATCACTCCAATATTCCTCAAATTTACCTATCTTCTCTCTTTACAAATACCTAAACTACACATTCAGAGGACAGGGGGTTAGTATGGATTATAAAAGGCTGGATTTTTTTTCATATAATCCATTTTTATAATCAAATGGATTATAAAAAGACTACATATAAAAAAAGGACTACATAATTTAGTGATCACTTAAAAAATAAACTGTTCAATAAAAGAACCACTGCATTTAACAACTAAAAAGAACCCTAGAGATCATGACTGTCCAATTTCTTCATTTTTTTAGACAAGAAACTTCAGGGTATGATCTATTTTAATCCCTGCCAGCCAGCCTATGGCCTGCCAGGTTTCACAGTGAACCAGAGCATCAGACAAGCCTCATCCACAAAGTAAGCAGGCGCTCACATCATGGAGCTTCTCCAGACGCTCCAAAGAGCAAAATAATAATAAGAAGAAGAAAATAAGAAAAAGATGAAAAGGAAAAAAAATCTTCACGGTATAAAATACAAAATTAAATGGCTTATATGAAGTCATCTGATCTTATCAGTTGAATAGTCAGTATTCAAACAAAAATCTCTAATTTTAGAAGAATTATTAGTGTAATTGCATAACACTTGCAGACAATAATTCAAATAATCATTATATAAAATCTATCTGATGCCACTCTTTATTAATATCTGAAAACCATAATTTAAAATATCCTTCACCAAGAACAAACCAAAATTGATCACGAACCTCCAGCAACCAAAAAAGAGATAACCACAACAGCAGAGCAACCACAAAATAAGTTCTAAATCTTTGTAAGTGAAGTTAATAATTCTAATAATTTGTAAATCATATAATTAAATGAGAATGAAGACTTATACATATACATATTTTAATATCAAAATCACTATATATCTTTTCCTTATGTTTAATATACATGTGTATATTTAGCATGCATAACGTGTATATGTAAATATATCTATTTCTGTGGATATAATGTGCATGTATGTACACGCACACATACAAGGCCGGACAATTAAGTGGTGAGCTCACTCTAGAAAAAGTGCTACATCCCTTTTTCCTGAGTATCACTGTAGTCACCTTTGAGACAGGTACTCCCCGTGGGAAGCTATGCACTGACACCAGCACCTAGTCCACCCTTTAAGGCAATTTAACTCTTTTTCTAGAATGAGTATCAGAGCTGCTATTGTATGAGGTCAAACACTTAAGTTTGTGAACTCATCCTAGAAGAAGTGCTACACACCTCATTGCTGAATATCACTCCAGTCACCATCAGGCCAAGAAGACGGCACCTTTCCAGGGTAAGTTCACCAACTGACCTCATACACTAACAAAGAGAAAATTTAGTGGCAGTAAACGACATCAAGAATTGTTCCTTTATAAAGGAAATATTAAATCCGATTTACTATTTGGTGAAGATATTTTCTCTATATGTTCATTCTATACGTCTTCCTTTTCTTACCTACTCAAGCAGACCCCACATCCAACATACATTTCCCTAATGTTTCTAAGACCCCACTTCGCTGACTCTCAGGGTCACTGTCCTAGCTCAGGAGCTACTTATCTCTTGCTTTTATTATTACAATTGTTTTTTAACTAGTCCTTTGTGTTAGACTTTCCCTACTCCATTTTTTCTTTTATAATGTCACCGTGTTATCGTCCCCAAAACAAAACCTATCTTATCGCACACTGCACTTGCCTCCTCACAATCTGTTAGACAATAATCAAACCCTTTAAATTAGCAAACATTATTCTTCACAATCCGACCACTGTTCATCTCACCAACTAGATTATGTAGCACAGTTTTTCCCCTCTCTCTCTCTACACACACACATAGACACAGTAACACCTTAAACATATAAATATTTCCCAGACATTCCAGAAATTCCCCTCAAGAACCAGGGCTTATATTGAAATCAACTCTTTAAGCTAGTACTCACCCTCCTATTATTTCCCATATTAGAATTCTTTTTTTTTGAGACAGAGCCTCAAGCTGTCACCCTGGATAGAGTGCTGTGGCATCACAGCTCACAGCAACCTCCAATTCCTGGGCTCAAGCAAGTCTCCTGCCTCTGCCTCCCAAGTAGCTGGGACTACAGGCACCCGCCACAA
>CAUYRH010150191.1:0-29390 GCA_963574655.1 Perodicticus potto | reverse complement strand
AGTCTACATTACCATTGCCTGCTACTATTGCCACCTTGCCTGCAATCATCACATCTGTGGTCCGTTTGATGCCATCATGAGGGACTCCCGGCAGCCATAGAGGTTGTCAAACTTGCTCTTGGTGACAGAGTCATTGACATTGATGGTGGGCACTTTCAGGATCCTATTGGCCACCATCTTGTATAGGTTATGGACCCCAGTTGTGGTCTCCTCAGAGATGCCTCGCATGCCAGACAGGAGCTGTAGGTACTTGGTATGGATAAGGTTGGTAAGGTCACCACCATCATCCAAAACCATGTTGAGAGGCCTGTCCTTGAAGTACAACATCTGCTCGATGCACCACAAGTATTGCTCGTCCTTCTCACCCTTCCTGGCATACACTGGAATGCCTGCCTTTGCAATGGCAGCTACTACATGGTTCTGCATGGAGAAGATGTTGCAGCTAGACCATTGCACCTCAGCATTCAGGGCAATGAGGGTCTCAATGAGGATGGTGGTCTCCACAGTCATGTGCAGGCAGCTGGAGATGGGGGCACCCTTCAGGGGTTTGGAGGCCGAGTACATCTCCCTCAAGAGCATTATGCCTGGCATCTCGTTCTCCGCAAGGTCCATGGCCTTGCGTCCCCAGTCCACCAAGCCGACGTTAGTGACTTTGTAGGGCAATTTGTCAGACATGATGGCAGTGCTTCCGCACGCATCGACGGACATGGGAGAAGTAATCGGGCCCAGCACTGGGGACCACAGGCAGCAGGTGGTGCCTGGAAGGGCCCCCAACTTGATTCTTGATTTCCGCCCTCCTCTGTGCACATGTATGCTCATTATTTAGTTCCAATTTAATGGTGAGTACATGTGGTTATTTGTTTTTCCATTCTTTAAATACTTCACTTAGAAGAATGGTCTCTAGTTCAGTCCAAACCATTAAAAAAGGCATTAATTCATCCTCTTTGTGGCTGAGTAGTATTCTGTGGTGTATACACACACACACACACACACACACACACACATATGCATGGGTGTGTATATATATGTACACACAACATTTTGTTAATCTACTCATGAAATGATGGACACTTGGGTTGATTCTACATCTTTGTAGTTGTAAATTGTATTACAATAAACATTTGAGTGCAGGTGTCTTTTTGATAAAATGACTTCTTTTCTATTGGGTAGATATCTAGTAGTGGAATTGCTGGATTGAATGGTAGGCCTACTTTTCGTTCTTTGAGGAATTTCTATACTGTTTTCCATAGAGGTTGCACTAATTTGCAGCCTCATCCAGAGTGTATAAGTGTTTCTCTCTATGTCTACGCTAGCATCTATAGGTTTTAGACTTTTTAAAAAAAGCCATTCTAACTGGAATAATGTAATATCTCATTGTGTTTTTATAATATCTTGTATTTCCCAGTTGATTTGTGGCAATGAGCATTTTTTCATATATTTATTGTTCATTTGCCTATCTTCTTTTGAAATGTTTCTGTTTAGGTCTTTTGCCTACTTCTTAATGGAGATGTTCGGGGTTTTTTTTTGCTAATTCGCTCAATTTCTTTATAGATTCTAGTTATTAGCCCTTGATAAGATGTATAAATGGGAGAATATATTTGGAGAGCATACATCCAATAAAAGGCTAATAGCTGTCAGTTTGCTCTACTGATTATTTCCTTAGCTTTGCAGAAGCTTTTTAATGAAAATTGTAGATGACACTAACAAATGGAAAACATGCCATGCTCATAGACCAGTAGCATCAACATTCTACCCAAAATGCCTTACAGTAAATACAATATCCATCAAAACACCAATGTTGTATTTCACAGGTCTAGAAAAAAATAATTCTATATGTTTGGAACAAAAAGAGAGCCAGAATAGCCAAAGCAATCTTAAGCATAATGAACAAATATGAAAGCATCACATTATCAGACTTCAAACTATACTATAAGGCTACAGTAGCCAAAACAGTATGGTACTGGCACAAAAACAGAAACACAGATCAATGAAATGGAATAGATAACTCAGTTACAAAATCATCCACATACAATCAACCGATATTTGACAAAGAAGACAACAATATACATTGGGGAAAAGAATCCTTATTCAATAAACGGTGCTGGGAAAATTGGCTAGTCACATGCAGAAGAATAAAACAGGATCCATACATTTCTCTTACCGCTCACAAAAATTAATTCAAGATGGATACAGGACTTAAATGTTAAAGCCATGAAACCATAAGAATTCTAGAAGAAAATGTAGGAAAAACTCTTTTAGATTTTGGCCTAGGCAAAGAATTTATGGAAAAAAAAAAAAAACCAATGGCAATCAACAACAACAAAAATAAATAAATAGGACCTGCTTAAATTATAAAGCACTGATTTTTATCTACTCAAAATTAAAGATAACTTGTTATCAGTGATCTCCTAATCACATATGAAAAACAGTTCAAACTTTTCAATTGCACACTCAAACCCCTGCATGATTTTGGCCAACTGCTTGTCTCATCATAATTCCCAAGAAGTGGGGAGAATACCACTGGTTGTATTAAGCATTGAGAAGATGTAGCACTGGGAAACTGAAGGTCAAGAGCAAAAAGAAGGAAAAGAGGAAGGCAAGACATTCAGGAGCTATGTCCTTTCTTTTTCTGGATTAAAGCTTTCAGTGGTATCTCTTTAACACCTGTATAGGCTAGCAAGTGTGTATACACAAAGGTTGGCCAGCAAATATCAAAAAATCCTTTTGCTTTGGCAAACACTGGGCTGTAAACTCAAATAAGTTCAGTGAAAATATCTCGAGCATGGTGAAAGGTTTTTGTAAGTATTTCCCCAACATGATGGTAGTGGTGAATAGCAAAGGATCCCTTTTATTCCACAAACTTTTTTTTTTTAAGACAGAGTCTCACTATGTCACTTTTGGTAGAGTGCAGTGGCATCACAGCTCACAGCAACATCAAACTTTTGGGCTTAAGCGATTCTCTTGCCTCAGCCTTCCAAGTAGCTGGGACTACAGGCACCTACCACAATGCCCAGATATTTTTTTGGTTGTGTAGTTGTCACTGTTGTTTGGTAGGCCCGGGCTGGGTTCAAACCCACCAGCTCCAGTGTCTGTGGCCGGCGCCTTAGGCGCTGAGCCTATTCCAAAACTTTTTGAACTTTACCCACTAATCTGGCACAATCAAATGGGAAAAATACTTACAGGTAAGTATCTGTACATAACATTTCCCAGTCTTCCTTGCTGATAGAGGCAGCCAATGAGATGTAAATGAAAACTGTTCCATGGTGCTTTCTGATAATTACTTAAAGGGGGCTGGCTTTTGTCCCAGTCCCCATCTGTCAGGGTTAGAGATGCAGGGTCCATCTTGTAATCAAAAGCCAACATGGTATATGGACACCATACATTAAAGGTGGTGGAACAAAGATCTAAAGTCTAGGACATGGGGCAGTGCCTATAGCTCAAAGGAGTAAGGCACTGACCTCATATGCCAGAGGTGGTGGGTTCAAACCCAGTCCCGGCCAAAAACTGCCAAAAAAAAATAAATAAATAAAAATAATAATAAAGTCTAGGACACTGATGGTATCATGGAGCCATTATACTAGCCCTCTACTGCCTAACTTGGGACATTTTAGATGAAGAAAAACAACCTCTAATTTGTTTACTTGTAGTCAAATGCAAGTTCTGATCCACCCATGAACATACATACAGTCAGCCTTCAGTATTCGTGGTTCTGTATCCCAGGAGTCAACCAATGATGGGTTGAAAATATTCAAAATAAATTCAAAATAACAATACAACAAAAATAGAAACAAAATACCAATATAATAAAACACCTATTTACAGCATTTACATTGTGTTACATATGAAAAGTAACCTAGAGATAATTTAAAGTATATGGGGAGACATATGTAGATCATATGAAAATACCGTATCGTTTCATATAAGGGACTTGAGCATCTGTGAATTTTGGTATCCAAGAGGGTTCTTGAACCAACCCCCAGAACGTACCAGGGAACAAATTATAGACATTACAGGCAGCACCTAGGTAGTGTCATTTGAGGTACGAATAAAAGTTCTCCAGGTCTTTCAAAATTACCTTTCCCCTTGGTGGTTGCTAGAAAGTATGCGTTCTTTGGAGATAGGGACTGAATTTTTGTTAAAATGCAATGTCACTATATATCTCATGAACTAATGTATCAATTAACTTCAGTGCAGGGTAGACCCTGAGGAGATAGAAAACAAGACAGATAAATTTTTCTTATAAAAGATTATATTCTTTCCATTTCCCACCCTTCTCCATTCCAATCCCAAAGAGACTGATGGGCAGGAAGCCTTAGAGGAAGTAGGTACAAAAACCAGAAAGAGATACAGGACTTGAAGGGAAAAGGTGCCAAACCAAACTAATGTATCTTCTACAAAATGCTATCCATGCCCACATGTCTATATGGTCATTCTTTATTTATTCTACACAATTTTTCCAGTTAAACAGCATGGGAAAATTAGCTATTCAATTGAAAATTAAGAGTCATTTTTCTATTCACCAACTAATGTGAAGGAAATGGCAAGCTGTGGTAGTAAACAACTGAAGCACAGGACCAGTTTAACAGGATAGGATTTATCTCAAGTTTTACCAGCCAGACAGTCAATCCCATCAGGCACTCAAACATTACTCAAGTGCTTGTTATTTGGGAGATTCTGTGCTGAGTACTAGAGATTTGAAATGATGATGACACTGTCTTATTTCAAAAATCTTCCAAACTTGTACAGGAGACAGACACATGATATACGTGATACCATAAGTGCATACAAAAGCTGAAGTAGAAAAAGAAAAAATGTACAAAAAGCTGAAGATAAGAATGCTGGAGGCACGGTGAATATCTGCTATTGCTGTAGCACTGAGCACTGAAGGAGGAATAAGAGAAGGGAAGATTAATTGGCTGAGTGTCATGCTAGTTAGCTTGGATTTATTTGATAAGCAGTTACTGATGGTGAGCCTGTGATAAGATCTGGAAGATTTGGGAGGCAGTGAGACTGGAGGACAAAATACCACCTGGGAAGCCTTAGTAATAATCCAGATTAAAGAGATGTGGAGGTGCAAGTCACAAATGGTTCTTCTCTGGTTCTGTGGGAACAGAGGAATGGAAAGTGAAGAGAAGTTAAAATCTTTCACCTGTTTGCAATGAATCTTCCCAATGTTCAATGATTATGTTATATTCGGACATCTAAAACTCTGGCCATACCAGGAAAATTTTCCTCAAATAATTTTCCATTCCTTTAGTTTTTTTCTTCTTCTCCTTTAGGAACCTATAATTCTTACATTGTCTCATTTTACATAGTCTCATATTTCTGAGTGATTGAGAAACAAAAGAAGAGCTATAAAACATGGATGACAGAATTCATAGATGAGGCAAACAAATGGAAAAGCATCACCTGATCATGGATGGGTAGAATCAAAATGATTAAAATGTCCAAACTGCCCAAAATGATTTATAAATTCAACGCAACCCCTGTCAAAATACCAATGTAATATTTTACAAATCTAGAAAAAAAATTCCTAAGCTTCATTTGAAACCAAAAAGGAGCCCAAATAGCCAAAGCAATCTTAAGCAAAAAGAACAAATCTGAAGGCATCATGTTAGCTGACTTCAAATTATATTACAAGGCTATGGTAAACAAAATATCATGGTAATGGGCCAGGTTCAGTGGCTCATGCCTGTAATCCTAGTACTCTGGGAGGATGAGGCAGGCAGATTGCTTAAGCTCAATAGTTTGACACCAGCCTAGGCAAGAGCGAGACCCAGTCTCCAATCAAGAAGATCCTTGAGTCCAGAAGTTTGAGGCTGCTGTGAGCTATGTCAACACCATGGCTCTTCTTTATGAAGGGTGACAGAGTGAGACTCTGTTTAAAAAAACAAACAAACCAAAATCCAAACATCATGGTACTGGTATAAAGCAGAAGCATAGACTAATTTCTGGAGAACCCAGAAATAAAACTATCTACCTACAACCAACTGATCTTCAACAAGGAAGTCAAAAACATACTCGGAGGAAAGAACACTCTATTCAATAAGTGGTGCTAGCTAGGAGAACTGAATAGCCACATGCAGAAGATCAAACAAAATCCCTTTTTCTTGCCATATACAAAAATTAATTACAGATGGATAAATGACTTAAATGGTAAGTCATGAAAGTATAAAAATTCTAGAAGAAAATGTAGCAAAAATTCTTCTAGACATAGGCCTAGACAAAGAATTTACAACTAAGACTCCAAAGGCAAATACAATAGCAACGAAAACAAATAAATAAATTGGACTTGATCAATAAGCTTCTGCAGAACAAAGAAAATAATCAAGAGTAAACAGACAACTTACAGAATGCGAGAAAATATATTTGCAAACTATACACCTGACAATGGACTAATATCCAGCATCTACAAAGAACTCAAACAAATCAGCAAGGGAAAAAAAAAAAAAACTCCCATCAAAAAGTAGGCACAAGACATGAACAAAACTTTTTCAAAAGAAGATAGGCAAATGATTAACAAACATATGAAAAAATGCTCAACATCACTAACCATTAGGGAAATGCAAATTAAAATCACAGTGAGATACTACCTTACTCCTGTCAGAATGACCATTATTAAGAAGTCTAAAAATAATAGATGCTGGTATGGATGCAGAGAGAAAGGAACACATGCATCTTGTTGGTGGGACTGAAAATTAGTATAACATCTTTGGAAAATAGTATGGAGATTCCTTAAAAAACTAAAAGTAGACCTACCATTCAATCCAGCAATCCCACTACTGGGTATCCACCCAAAGGAAAAGAAGTCATTTTATCAAAAAGACATCTGCACTCAAATGTTTAGCGTAACACAATTTACAACGAAACAAAGATGTAGAATCAACCAAGTGCCCATCAAGTCATGAATTGATTAACAAAATGAGGTAGGTGTCTGTGTATGTACACACACACACACACACACACACACACACGTATATACATACACATATACCACGAGTACTACTCAGCCCTAAAAAGAAATGAAATATTATCATTAGCAGCAACTTGGATGGAAATAGAGACCATTATTCTAAGTGACGGACCTCAAGGATAGAAAAACAAGCACCATATGCTCTAATAAGTGGAAGCTAATTGATGGGTACACACAGGCACAAAGAGAAGTAAAGGTCTCTGGAAACCAAGAAGGGGCAGAGTAGGAGGAGAGTGAGGGATAAAAGCTTACCTATCTGGTACAATGAACCCTATTCTGGTGACAGACAAGACAAAAGCCCTGATGTCAGCACTATACAGTGTATCCATGTAACAGAAACATTTGAATCCCCTTCATGATTTGAAATTAAAACAACAACAACAACAACCAACTTTAACCCTGAGGGAACTGCTAGTTTGGGGTAAGTCACTTTTTATCCAATTGCCCTCAATGGTGTGTTTAAGGCACATAGGTAATGCATGTTCTTTGTAAATTCACTTTCGTAAAAGTTTTTTTGTTAATCTGTAATTATACTGCTAGGGGTTTAACTATTTGCTGTAAGTGTGGTCTTTACTTTCAAGATTATCATTTTATAAGGAAGCATTTTTCCTTTTTTTTTTTAGAAGTGAAAAGTAGACAAAGTGAGAATAGAGTCTGCTCCTTCCTGGTTCTCAGAAAACATCTAGACAAATAAGAAAGCATACTTGAAAGCCTTGGGCTTCAAAGAATGTACTTGTATTATAATATTATCTGTAGGTACAGGGTTGGGATAGGACAATCAAACAACGGAGTGCAGGAGGGCCAAGCATGAAGTTTACAGAATCATGAGTTCTTGAAGTTAATATGAGAGCTGAGTTATGGCTGAGATTACCAGAGAAAATATAGATCTTTTTTCTGGTCTAAGCATGATCTACATATTGCATAGGACAAGCTTACGCTAAAAAACTACCAGTTGTTTATCCAAAATTCAAATTTAACAGGGCATCAAATATTTTTTTTCTTTTTTTCTTTTTTTGAGACAGAGTCTCACTTTGTCACCCTCCGTAGAGGGCCATGGCATCACAGCTCCATGGCACTCTACCTCCAACTCTTGGGCTTAAGCGATTCTCTTGCCTCAGCCTCCCAAGTAGCTGGGACTACAGGCATCCACAATGCCCGGCTATTTTTTCGTTGTAGTTGTCATTGTTATTCGGCATGCCCGGGTTGGATTCGAACCCACCAGCTCTGGTGTATGTGGCTGGTGTCCTAGCCGTTAAGCTACAGGTGCCAAGCTGGCATCAAGTATTTTTGTTTGCTCAATCTCACACTCCTAATTATGCTGATATCTTACAGAGGAAAAGTTAACTGAATTAATGACCTATTTATCTTTTTTTCTTCTAGAATTTTTGGCTTCCTTTATTCAATTATCTCATTAGCTACATATGAGGGAATTATAAAGCACAACAAAATAAAAACATGAGCTTAGATGGCTAGGAAGCAATAAAAACATTCCCCAAAATATTGGGATGTGATTTTTAAAATACACTGTCATGTTTAAAACAATGAAGAGAGGGGCACTTACATTAAGTAAAACAGAATATTAACAGTGAAAGAATAATATTCATTGACATAAGTACTATAACAAAGATGAGTATTTCTATAAAGCAAACAGCTCATAAGAATATAGAGGCATGAAAACTTTATTCTAAAGATGTGTCACTTAAATCATTTCAGCAAGGCATACTTTCATTATAAATGACAGAAGAGGCAAACAAAAAAAGTTTTTCATGTTCACAGAGGTCTTACTAATATGTACTCAATTGATTGCCAGAAAAAGGGAGTGACCGGGGCATCTTTGGAATCCAGGGCAGGGTGGAAAGCCCAATAGTATAAATCTGAGCATTTGCCCCATTTTTATTTCTAAAGCACTGTGGCTGTATTTTAAAGACGTTAGGCTACTTTCATTACTTCCAGAATTCTTTCTTCATTAAGGCACAGAATTATACTGGGAACTACTTACAGTTTGGATACCAAATAGTCTGCCTGCTAGTGGGATACAGACCTCTACCTTGAATGCATATCAGCTGAAGAAAAAGAGCCATTATTCATCAAATTTGAAAAGCACTCTCTCATTTCATGCTAATTATATGGTCTTTTGCATGATATACAAAAGATTGCCTAAGATGAAAGGCATGAAAAAGAAAACTACCTGTCTCAGGTTTTGTTTTTGAGGGTTTTCTTTTATTTGGGGGGGGGCGGGGAGGAGATTGACATTACTTTTTAAGGAAGGTAGATGACTAATTCAAGTATTATAATATATTTATCTTCAGAGACTGACCTTTACAAATTTCCTTATCAGCATTTACCCAACTGCTTTTCTCTGCCTAACATAACGTGACTTCAGTCTACTACTATCAGTGCCCCCAGACCCCTTAATCTGGTGCCAAACAACTCATAAATTCAAGAATTTAAAATAAATTACACTCAGATTTTATCTGATTTTTTCACAAAGGAAATAGTAAACCTCACTGGAAAAGAAGGCTGATTATTAATAAACGCTTGCTGCCCACTTCCTATAACATGTAGGTTCTGCTTAGGCTGGTATCATATAAAAAAGCACAATATCAAAAACTCATTTTTGGTTAGTGTACTGATACTACTATTTGGTAATAATATAATAAGTGACAGAATATTATTCAAGGGTTCTAAAGAAGATCATAAACCATTGTAATTTGTGACATATAATTTATGTCATATAGTCACATATGGACAGGGTCTCTGAAACTTGTGTTAATTTAGATGCATCAACTGAATATTAACAACCACATTAAAGCCATCAGAAGAAGAGTTGTAAGTCGAGAAGCTGTAGGTTCAGGTCACTCATTCGGTGCACAAAGCAGCGCCTAGGCTTTCCTTAACTACCAGTGACTATCTGTCAACTGAGTCAGGGCTGGCAATTCCAAAGATTAGCTGTGTTAACCTAGAGCCCATGAAGACAGCAAAAGAATAACTGGGCTTGTCAGACTTCCAAAGGACTTGACTGTTCAAGAGGTCAAATATGCTTTTAACACCTAATATTTACTACACATATGAAGAATTTTTTAATATGTGAGACTACCATTTCCTATCAATAAAACTGTAAGACAAAACCCATATGTAATTTAAAATTTGCTGGTACTCACATTAAGAACGGTAAACAGGTAAAATTAATTTTAATATTCTTTTTTAAATGCAATATATAAAAAAATTATCATGGCAACACGTAATTAATATAAAATACTGAGCTGCTTAATAGTCTTTTTTTATACCAAGTCTTTAAACCCAGTATGTATTTTGCAACTGAATTCAAAGTAGTCACTTTTCAAATGCTCAATAGCCACATGTGGCAAGTGATGACTGCATTAGGTAGTGTATTTCACATACACACACAAAAAATCCTTGTTTTAATTACCGCCTAATGTTTTCCTGTGAGTCAGCTCTAGATCTCAAGCCACTGGTGAGGTTACTTGTTCTTTTGTGCTAATGAACCCAGCAGGCTATAAAATGTAAAAAAAGCTGTACCACTGAAAACAGGGATTGAATCCTAAAAAAGGCATGCTTAATTTTCATTAACAACAAGCATTAATATATTAAATGATTTTTCTAATTCTGCCTACTTTTCTGATTCTGCCACAAATTTCAGGAGTTCTGGTTTTTCACTGAGGATCTAAGTATCAGCCACATGACTCGACATTCAGTGAAATAAGTCACATATTTACCATTTACGATCTATATGAATATGATAATGCTTCAGCGTAAGAATTTATGAAACTCGTAAATCCAAACTGGTTTATGACTAATTGGTTAGAATTATGGATTTTTCTTATGAAAAGAATTTTAAAAAATCAAAAAAAGATTAACTGAAAGCAAATGATCACCAACATACACTAAATTCCAGGTTAACAAGCTCTTTGGCCCTTATGAAACTATGAAAGACAGCTTAACGGCTTGCAGGCTAAACTGAGGCCTGACAGGCCATTTTGAGGAGCTGAAGCTGAGATGACCATTACTAGAAAAATAACAGATGGAGAAATGCCAGTATGCAATCCTCAGATCTGAATATTCAAAATTTTTAAAACACACTTTCTAAATGAATGTTAATTCATTTTTGCTTTTTATTAAGCTAAAAACTTTTAATTTTGAGCCTGCGTTTTGAATTGACTGACACCTTCAGGCAATACATTAGAAACCAAAAAGCAGAATGATAGCTTCTATAATCAACACCTAAAAAAACTTGAACAAAATATTCCTCTTAATCACTTTTAATGAGATTAAGTAATATAGTTATAAATATATCACAAAACTAAACATTCCCATATTATGTTTCAGTCTATATTTACATATAATTTAATCTATAATTCTTATAATATATTGTCTTCAGATCTCATACCCTCCTAGATCACCATCTTTCTGCCTTAGTAACTCTTTAACATTTAACGTGATTTATGAAATCAGTGGTTAACTGATTCTTTTGGTTAATTAATAATGAGTCCTGGGATGCTCTAAAATTTTTTTGAGGAACAATTATGTATAAAAAACTCAGTTAAACCCTTCAATCTTTCAGTTCAGTTATAGTCACTTGTCTTACTTGATCTTGATATGATAAGCTTTAAAGGATAACACAACTTTTTTTTTCTACCACATCTTTGGCAGGAGAATGGTCCAGATTCAGACATAGAGAACGATGTTTAACAGAGTCTTGTCCAAAACAGGTGTTTGAGAAGTATTTGGTGAAATAAATGTAATTTATTTCAAAATTGTATGTGGTTGCTATTTCAAAAATGTACTTGGCTGGGAAGCTGGGAAATTGTAATTTATTAACCAAGTAAAAGAAGTTTTAGTTAGGCGATATGAAAATACAAATGCAAAGTAACTCATCAGATCATTTTGTGACAGAATAATCTTTTTTTTTTTTGCGGTTTTTGGCTGGAGCTGAATTTGAACCCACCACCTCCGGCATATGGGGCCCACACCCTACTCCTTTGAGCCACCACCCTGGAATAATCTTTTATTAGAATCTGACCCCAGTTTTCTTTCAGAGCAAAACTAGAGCTACATAAGTTGAAAATACAGAAAACCAGTTTGGTTCTCAGTGTCAACAGATATGGAGAAAACAAACAAATAACATTCACATAACAGTGTCTTTCTAATCTGATTCAGTGGCCCTTTTGCATAAGTGTGACTTCTGCAGGCTCCCAGCATTCATAAATCATACTTACAAAGACCCTGCAGAAATCAAACTTATGCAGCTCTAACAATCTTACATTCTTCTAGTAATTATCTGTCACTGACAGATATAGAATAATAGAAAAAACTATTGAATATAAACATTATTCAATACATTAAAAATTGGAGATTAAAAATCCGAGAAGCAATAATACAGAGGGTGCCAAAAAATATATATACATTTTAAGAAAGGAAAAAATTTAAATTTACTATACTCAAGTCACTTTTGACTTCTGCAATTACAAGAGAAGCTCACTATGACTTGTATTCATCTTTTGTTTTGAGTACATATTGACCATTACAAGTTTAATACAGTTTTTTTCCTTTCTTAAAATGTATATACATTTTTGGTACCCTCTGTATTATTGCTTCTGATGCTTACCTTTTCCAACTTTTGTGCAAGAAAAGTCCTGCATTCTGAGAGCAAAACATATTTTAAAAGATCCTTAGGCATCACTGCTTTAAAATAAGAGAAAAACATTTTGAATCATTTAAAAATATCATTTAAAATGTATCTTTAGTCAGAAATGAATGCCAAAACAGTCAAGATACAGAAAAAAAATCTAAAGCACCACTGAGTTTTGAGGAAAGTCATAACACATAATGAATACATAATCAATGTGGCAGATTAATTGGACAGGAGAGGTGAGAGTCACTTTAGGATTTGGAAATTAGAATCACTATTCAGCTGGCACAATGTGGATGATTAAAACAAACTGAAACTGCAAAGAATCTGCTGAGCAAAATTGAATTCAAAGAGATGGGGTAATTTACAAACATATTCCTATTACTCTTGCATTAAAAAGTAAGGAACGTGTCCAAAGTTACAGTTTTTCAGGGCTTGGAGTAACAAACCAGACTAGTTATTTTGCCTTTGGTCTAATCTGAGTGTTCCCTCAACACATCAAACTTTAAACGTGTATGGGTGGCTGACACATGCCATGCACAGTGTTAGACACAGGGAACACAGTAATGAGTCAACGTGGACCCCTATTTCACCACATTCCTGCTCATAACAGAAGGAGCTAGAACACAAGGGCATACAAAGTGCTAAGGAAGCAGAAGAGAGGACTTCACTCTGCCTAGGGCACACAAAGATGGCATCAAAGATTAAAGATATTTGAGCAGAGGTTGAAGGATGAATAGAAATTTGCCAAGTGAACAAGAGGGGTATGGGATAATGAAAGCTCTCCAAGAAAGGAACAGAAATTAGACATACAAACCCCAGGAGACAGGGATATGCTTAAGATATGTCAATAAGCTGGATATATAGGAATAACATGGAACAGACCTGGATGTGTATGAAGAGAGATGGGACCAGATCATAAAGGGCCATGCACATAGGACAAAAGTTACTGGATTCTATCCTACGGGCAGCTGAGGAGCTTCTGACATCAAGTAAGGAAACAACATGGTCAGATTTGTGGACAAATTGAATGGACTGGATAAGGTAAGGCTGGGGGTTAGGAGCCATTACAGAAACTCTTTGCAATAGTCCACGTGAAAGATAGTAAATCCTGTATTACTGTTGCTTGCAGTGGGGAAGCAGAGGAAAGGACAGATAAGTGAGGGAGGCAGAGGACATGGAAACAAAGTGACTTGGTGACTAACTGGGTTGAGAATGGAGGAAGAGAAAGAAACCAAGAATAATTCCCTGACTTCTGACTTGCGAAGATCCATCTCTACACTAAGTCATACTAGGAGCTTTCAATTTTGGATTTTGGCTATCTGACATTGATCACTGATGCTTTGTCACATTTCCTTTGTCCTAAGAATGTGCCTGAGCGCTAATGATTCTGGAGGCAGAAATCCCCACGCAGCCGGCACTGCTGCGGAGTGGTGGTGGTGAGAGAGAAGCACTGCCTGTGCCTCTCCCAGCCTCCACAGCCTCAGCAACCAGCAGCAGCAGCCTTTTGTATAATAATTTTAGCTCTGCACACAAACCATTTAAGTCACTGTATAGTTGCTGTGGGCTTCAGTAGTACAAGGCACTACATAAAATGGAAACAAAGTGCAATAGTAGGTTTCTGCAGGGTTCTTTATGCAGTGGAGACAGGAAGGCAGTATGGTGGGTGCAAAGCAAAGGTTTTGTGGCCAGGTGTAAGGCTGAACTCCAGCTCCATTCAATTGATATTCTTGATCCTTGCTTTTCTCCTTTATAAAATATATGAGATAATATCATCTACCTTATATGTGAAAATTAATGAGATGAGGTCCTACCAGCATCATGCCTAGCTTACTAGAGATTTAAAAAAAAAAAGTAAATGTCCTTCTTTACTTCCTGTCCTCCTTTGACTGACTACTCAGACTTTCTGCCTCCAAACAGAATCCAGTGATCACCAATGGATGCTTCTCCCTACTTGTCTCCACACCCCCACTGATGTCTACTGTTGCAGAGATGAAGCTTCTAAACTCAAAACAGGTTGATACCTGTATCAAAGACTGCTTGTAATCTACTTAATGTATGTCCTTGCTTTCATGCTTATGGATAGGACCCCAATTTTGCTAGGGGTAACAAAGTACCAAGCTAAAAAACATTTTCCATGCTTCCTTGCCACTAGAGGTGGCCATGTGTCATAATATAGGCAGTAAAACTCTGTTACAGTGTTTTGGAAAGTTTCTAGACACAAGCTTTTATTTTCCCTTTGCTGTTTTCCTCCTTCTAGCTTCCTGGGAAGTAAATGTGGTAGCTAGAGCTGCAATAGCTATCTTGCAACCATGAGGAAAAGAGACTCACAAGACCTTGGCCCTGATATCCCTGAGCTCCCGAACCAATACTTCAGCCACCTTCCACCAGACTTCCCATTACATGGGAAAAATAAAGCCCTAAATTAAACTGTTGCCTTTCAGGACTCTGTAACTCTCACCTGGCCATAGTTCCTAACTAATTTAATCCCTTCCACCTTATTTCAGCATGATTTTTAAGCACCAATTAAAATATCCTTCTAATTAAAAAGAAACTACTAACACTTACCAAGTGCCCAATATATACCAGACACTGCAAATATAGATATATAAATATTACATACCTATTTGCTCATGTCTTACAATAACCCTGCAAAGTAAATGGTAAAGCCAAGATCCAAGCTCCAAGTCTGTTTGAAGATAAAGTTCACAATCTTGCAGCTATCCACACTACTGCAGGAGTTCTGTGAATCTGCGGTGAGAAATCCGTGCTCCCAAGACAATCTCTTAAGTTGGGCATTCACTTATCCTACATCTTCTGTATTGGTATCTAAAATCCAATTGATAAGCCATCTACAATGTACATCTACAGCATGAAAAAAAAAGCATATAGAAAGAAACAATAAAGTTGCTGATGTGGCAAGTAGACACCTGCAGTACACTCTGCTTGAAAGCAGCTGGACAAAGTTGATGGCCTAGAAAAAAGGCTCCTTTCACTTATATCCTCAGTCAACAAGGACCCTGAAAAAAATCACATTACACTGGAGATTAAGTGTGTAGCCACCTGCCAGACTCCCTCCACCTGAGCCATGGGGCGAGGTTAATTAAGGTGACCGATGTGACACTTTCTTATGTGAAGAAAATCTAAGGATAATTTTATCTCACATTTTTTAAAAGGGAAGCAAAAGAAGATTAAAATTGGGGATTATACATATATCACTAATAAACTATTAAAGTAAAAGCATCCTCTACATATAAATTTATTTTGTATTACATAAATATACTTACGTAAATGCACTTATTTTAACCCTTCTACAAAATGAATCTGAAGCAAATAAGATTTATATATATATGAATAAGTAAATATATATGTATATGAATAAATTTTAAAATCATGTCCAAGTAAAATACAGAACAGAAAGGGCATCAGGTAAGATGAATGTGAAGTATGTGGATACGTATCTCATCTCATTGGTCCTAAGTAATAACTAAAACTGAGCTGTAAATTTAGGTCTGAGCTTCCTTCTAGCCAAAGAAAAATGGAAAGTTAAATGATTAGGCACAAAATTCACAGTGACCATGAGAAAAAGAGATTACTGCTACCTCAGGAGAAACAAAGTATTTTCCATTAATATAAAAGCAATAAGAAATCTGAAGACCTAAGTGGGACTTCACAGAGGGAAACTATGTTATTAACATGGTAGACAAAACATCAGAATGTATTCTACACAACAGTTTCTGAGATTTATTCAATCAAGCTGAAAACAGTTCAGGGAAGGCAATCGGCACAGGACTAAGGCAATGAAGTAGAAATACGAAGCTCTCTTCTAATGGGATGGCTTGAGCTAATCATAAATCCCAGAATGTCTTGATGAACAAATAAACAGCGTGTGCTTCAAACTACTGTCTAATAGAAAACAGCTTAAGAAGTAGGGATATGGGAGTGGCGCTTGTGGCTCATATACCAAAGGTGGCGGGTTCAAATCCGGCCTCGGCCGAATTGTAAAAAACAGAAAAACAGCCGGGCGTTGTGGCAGACGCCTGTAGTCCCAGCTACTCCGGAGGCTGAGGCAAGAGAATCGCCTAAGCCCAGGAATTGGAGGTTGCTGTGAGCTCTGTGACGCCCTGGCACTCTACCGAGGGTGATAGAGTAAGACTCTGTCTCTACAAAAAAAAAAAAAAAGAAGTAGGGTTATACAAAGGGTTACTGACTCTTTTTAGTTAAAAAGCTGTGAGGAAGTTTTAATATGCTTTTTATGTAAATGGTACTTCAGTCCACTATTACTGTGCTTGTAGGTATAATATGGGCCAGTCTTTTCTCCCTCTGACAAAAAGCTGGAGAAAATGTGGGTTGCTATTACTAAAAAAAATTATGGCTTTTAACTTTTACATCAGAAGGTCCTAATACACACTATGTATATCTTAGTATTACATAACTGGTATTAGAAAAAAATGTATGAACTCATACCCATAATAATTTTTTAACTCATTTTTTTTTTTTTTTTTTGAGACAGAGCCTCAAGCTGTCACCCTGGATAGAGTGCTGTGGCATCACAGCTCACAGCAACCTCCAATTTCTGGGCTCAAGAGAGTCTCCTGCCTCTGCCTCCCAAATAGCTGGGACCACAGGCGCCCGCCACAACGCCCGGCCATTTTTGGTTGCAGCCGTCATTGTTGTTTGGCAGGCCCAGGCTGGATTCGAACCCGCCAGCTAAGGTGTACGTGGCTGGCGCCTTAGCCCGCTGAGCCACAGGCGCCGAGACTTTTAACTAATTTAAAAGGTGATATGTGACAGGTATTTTCCTAAGAATATGACATGCCAAAAATAGGTATTAAACAGTCTTCAAATGGGTGAAAATTAATCTTAATTATTGAACAGGGTTAGGAGAACACAGAAGTTCATTAAAAACAAACAAAAAACCTGGCACTCAGTACAGAATGAGCCTACTAGGTCTGGAAAGAAATGTAAAATCTATGTACATTTAGCCGAAGAAAGTATAATTTTTTCCTACATAGGCAATTTGGTGTACTCTTCTAGGCATATTCACAAAAAGAATTCTCAATAGGCTGAGTGCCTGTGGCTTAAGCAGCTAGGGCACCAGCCACATACACCTGAGCTGGCGGGTTCGAATCCAGCCTGGGCCCGCCAAACAACAACGGCTGCAATCAAAAAATAGCTGGGCATTGTGACAGGCGCCTGTAGTCTCAGCTACTTCGGAGGTAGAGGCAGGAGAATCACTTGAGCCCAGGAGTTGGAGGTTGCTGTGAGCTGTGATACTATAGCACTCTACCCAGGGGGACAGCTTGAGGCTCTGTCTCAAAAATACAAAAAAAAAAAATTAAAAAAAAAGAATTCTCAATAGGCACAATATGGAATACTCAGATAATGTCAATTAGGCCAAGCACATACCTGCATGCTACTTTTCCACTGCCTGAAGACTCAGAAGAAATTTATCTTTCAGCAAGGTATTCTTTAGTTGTGTGATGACACAATAAATATAGTCGTACTTTAATTTGAACTCTGTATAGTCTCAAGAAGTTACAACTGTAATATGAACTTATTTTGTAACAGGACAAAATAAAGACCATTTGCTACTAATTAAAAAACAGGGAATTATAAAAAAAGATGGCTGTGGGAAATAGGGAACAGTTGTTCTCCCAACATGGACCTCTCACCCTGCTGATTCTGTGACTTTTAAACGTCCAAAAGTGAAAACCAGAAACAATGGCAACAAGGTGACTACCAAAGTATAAACAGAATATTCTATATGATTTTTAAAATAATAATTTTAAATTGAAGACAGAAACTAGATTTCATAAGCAAAATGTGAGTATTTCCACATTTTGGTTTCTTTTTCTAAATATGTATAATGAACACAGATTGGATCTAATGTAGCGCCACTGTAATGCACTAACACGCTTCTAGTTCTTTGATTTTAAGTCAATCAGTTATGATCACTCAACAAACGTGGTAGGCAGTTAATGTTATATAACTTTAACAAACCAAGAATGCTAAAGTTAAAATTACTGTGATCATTTTAAGCTACCTAGCTTCATCAAGCAGAGCTACAAAAGCAGCAGGTTAGCAGGTTTCTGGCAGGGAATAATTGGTGCTGAGCAACAGACTGTGTGCATGAGCAGAAACATTGTGTAAAACTCACATTACTGGCTTAGCCACACCATATGTGCAGTTTGGATGCAAACAGGGGCAGCTCTCACACACCTCACATGGTTTGGCCTTCCTAGCTAGGATGAATGAACATCATGTTTCAGTGTGCTAGTTAACCCCAATGGAAGCCAGAAGAAAGCAGCAGAATTATGACCTTTCAATTATAATTTTTTCCAGCAAAACAGAAATTACAACACAGATGTAGTAAACAAAAATGTACAAAGTTAAGGAAAAGACCTTTACAAAATTCAGTAAGTAGGTTTTAGGTAAGTTTATTTTGGACTGTCTCAGGCAAACAACTTATGCTAACCTCACTGTCAAATATAAAAATCAAAGAGTTTATACACTTAAAGAAATAATATTAAAGTGAGTGTCTTTAATTGTTTTTTACCACTCACTGAATTTATCATGTCCCAAAACATATTTTGTTAGGGAAAACAAGAATCTTTGAAGTGATTTTTGCATTCTGACAATTTACCTGCAAGGACTGTTCAACTATTCCTTCCTAATAAGCATAAAGCTTTATTAATCAACGCCTAAAATCTCTTTATTATGCACCAGACCCCATCTCCCCTTCCTTCCACCAAAGCAGTATTATAAAGGTTGGCATTTGGTGGCAAAACTCCAATTTGTTTCCCAAAGAGGTCAAGAGCCATGACTTCAGGGGAAGAACAGATTTCAGACATTGTATCTAATCCACCTACTTCACAGTCTAAGAACTGAAGTTGAAGAGAAGCTTAGCAACATGACCTAAATAACGTACTTAGCGAGCAAAGGAGTCCAGCAAAAGTGTATTTTCTACTCTATTATATGACCCAGCAATTCAGAAAAAATAAAGGGTGGAGAAATGCATTCTACAAAATCTTGTTACCAAAAAGTATCGTGCGTAAGAGGATGAACACATCAAAGAGTTAAATTCACTGTTTCAATGACACAATGCAATAACCTCACTTTCCCATGAAATCAGAACTGGGAAAAGGTTTTTATGTTAACAGACAAAGACAGAACAAAAATCCTTGCATTTCTCTGATTAAATTACATTCTCATAAACTAATTATTATAAAGGTAGAAATTATCACAGTATATTCAAATCAAGAGCCTCAGCATCGTAGATATAAAGAAAGAAGTGAGTTTTTTTTTTTTAAACAGAGCCTTAAGCTATCATCCTGGATAGAGTGCTGTGGCATCACAGCTCACAGCAACCTCCAATTCCTAGGCTCAAGTGAGTCTCCTGCCTCTGCCTCCCAAGTAGCTGGGACTACAGGCGCTTGCCACAACACCTGGCCATTTTTTGGTTGCAGCCGTCGTTGTTGTTTGGCGGGCCCGGGCTGGATTTGAACCCGCCAGCTCAGGTGTACGTGGCTGGCGCCTTAGCCCGTTGAGCCACAGGCACCGAGCCAAGAAGTGAGATTTTTAAACAAATACATTTCAAACTATGTGTAATAGGTCCACAAACCTGTTTGGGGAAAAAGATGCCTTTAAAGTGACACAATGACACTGACAGTTTGATTAATGAGAAAAGTTGTGCTGTGCAATGTCCGGTAAGAGATGAAGAATAACCTCCAAGTCACCTCACTCTTTTCCCTGATGAAAAGGTCCCTGAGTGTCAGGGTACAGATGTTTTGATAAATTGTGATCAGATGTGGTAGTGCTTCATGATCAACTAATCAAGAGATCTTAAAACGAAATGAGCTAAAGCAGGAACATGCCAACATCTCTCCTTTAACATCCTCAATAGATTGATTATTCTAGTGTTTTATTATCATACAAAACAGTGCTTCTACTAAGCAGAAACTGTCCTTAAGTGATATATTGTTTCCTCATCACCAACATTACTATGATTTAAAATACAAGATACGCTAATTATAGACCAACTGGAAGATCAGAACATTGGAAAGAATGTGTTAACCTATGTATGTATTTATCATCCCCAATGCAACTACTCTTAATGCTCTTAGGTATTATGTATTTTTCTGTACACTTGTTACATAGCAGCAACCATACCACACATACAAGTTTGTGTATCGCATTTTTTTACTAAAATTACAAAACTGGTATCATACCTTTATATTTTATTAAAAACTCATTATCAATGTCATTTAAGAAAACTGAAAAATATTGTACTTTGTAAATATGCCATCTTTTTTGCACATAAAACTTACATATTTAAAATATTATTTTCTTAGAACAGAATCCTAATAGTGGAATTGCTGTCAAAGTACATTAACATCTTTATAGCTCTTAATACTTATTGCCAAAATGCTTTCCAAAAATGGTTGTACCAATTTAAACTGCCTTCAGTATCAATATCCATTATTTCTGTATTTGGACTACGGATGTCTTGTGAGAATAAACAGTTTTATAATCATATTTACATATCCATCTTTATATAGTTATACATCATGTTATGCTGAAGAATTAAAAAAAAAATCTTAAAGAAAGAACTCTTAAAACCAAAATCCTGGCATCCAGTAGAAATTACATAATTCCTACATTTGAAATTATTCTTGAGAATCACCCCTGCCAGCCTCCTTTTTCCCACACTATGCACCCCCAATTCATCTCCATATAGGACCCCATTTGTAATACACTAATCTTACTCCCTTCCTTTATCCAAAGTTTGCATCATATGGAATTCACAAAGCTCAAGGATATTTTTATTCATTTTCATAACTATCTGAAATCAAAGCAATAAGGGAATTGGTTCTTACAAGAGTCTGAAGGCTTCTACAGCTCTGTGAAAGACATAATAATAGAAGTATGAAAAGACATCAGAAGAAGAGTGAACATGTTTATTAATACATGTATCCTACACTTTTTTCAAAAAATCAACTTTTAGGCTGAGGAAAGAGGGTGTGTGGGGAAGAGGGAAATGTTGATCAAAGGGTACAAAGTTTCACTGAAACAGGAGGAATAAGCTAACTCATTGTGTATTTCTAAATTGCTGAAAGAATAGATTTTAAATGTTTTCACCATTTAAAAAAAGGTAAGTATCTGATAAAATTGTTCATTAGCCTGATTTAATCACTCCACATTATAAAAATGCATCAAAACATTGCATTGTACCCCATAAGTACATACAATTTTTGTCAAATAAAAAATAAAAGGAAAAAATTGAATGAAAAATCAATTTGTTCCCTAAATTACTGAATTAGGAATTCCACACATAACTATTTACAAATACATGATGCAGCTTCCACACCTAGTTTAAAAGAACTCACACTTTGTTTACAGTTGTGCAGTATTTGAAAGTTACCTCTGTGTACTAGAGTGAGAAGTCTACTTGAAATGACCTGAATAAACACAGAAAACTCCCCCCCGAATCCCTACTTTACCTTTCAGAAATTATAATATCATGCACTTAACAACTTTAGCAAAACAGCTTTTATTGTTACTGCTATTACCTTATTTACTGTTTTTCTAATTGCTGTCTATTAAATATCCTAGCACAAATTTGCCATAAGATTATTTTAGGTCTTCATTAAGAAATTTATATTAAATTTTCAATAAGCCACTTTGGTTAACAGAAGTTGGGGGGAGATATTAGTGTCACAGTTTATTATTATAAATAAGTTTTGGATCTTCTGTCATTATAATCACAGGAGTATCTCAATACCTCCAGCTGATAATAATCTTTATAAATCCTACTTTGCAGCAATACCATCTGTTAGTTATTATTTTATATGTGTCTCCATATGCATATGTGAATTAGTTATCACTCAAGACAAATACACAAATGGAATTAGGGTTTTGTGAGGAGTCGTATTGGTTTGTTTTTGTATGTTATTATCTTTAGCCCAGTAAGTAAATAAAAATAAGTCAGTAAATAAAAATATTCCTTTAGTCTTGGATCAAAAATGAGTGAAAATTTAGAAAAAACATTTTTTGCAGTTATAAATATAGAAATTTAAATTCAATTAGCAATATAAAAATATTTTCCAAAACTGGGTTAAAATTCACAGTCAGCAAAATTAGTTATTTAAAAACTTAAACTTAACATATTCACAAGTCCCAAAATACATTTACAAAACCAAATAGAGTAGGTAACTGGTAAATCAGTAGCTAAGAGTCCAGTTTTCACAATATAAACCACTTTCCAAGACTGAAAATTAGAAAAGAATGACTACTTAGTTATATGTTTTATTCAGAGATGAGTCATAATGGTAAAAACTCAAAACCAAGCCCCCTAAATATCTGCGGGTTTCTCCCTTTGAGCTTTAAGCAACAGGCTCCTAGACTGCAGAAGATTAGTAAACAGCGGCAAAGTCCTTACAACACACCATCAAAATTTACTGAGAAGGGCTACAAGAAAAAAAGAAGGAATAAAAGGATGTAGACAATCCTTTAATCGAATAATTAGTTCAAATTATAACTTTCTCCCCCAATGCCAGAGTCAAATGACTTCATTCATTCATTATAGAGAGGGTCTTACATCACTCACCCAGGTTAAAGTGAGTGGCACAATCACAGCTCACTAAAACCTCAAACTCCTGGGCTCTAGAGATCCTCCTGCCTCAGCCTCCTGAGTAGCTGGGACTACACGTGTGAGCTACCATAGCTGGCTTTGACTTTAATTTTAATAAGCCCAAACGGATTTATAGACGCTCACTCTACACACAACAAATATGTGATGAATTTTTTTAAAAGTTACAAATTACTCTTAAAACATGGACAACACAACTTGAGAAAAATCATTTTGTTGACCAGATGTGAAATCATCAAAATATCCTTAAGTTATCCTAATTTAGGTGATGATATTTTAGGATTGTACATAAAAAAACTATAAGGTAGAAATACTAAGTAATTTAAGTTATTATTGAGAGAAACCATAAACTACTTTAGGAGAGGGAACGAAAAGAGACAAATAACTACCCCCCACCCCCGGGAAATACTAAGAAATTATGATTACTCTAGATGCTATATTATTGTCAGTTTTGTGGACTAAAAAGCCCCCCTAATTACTTAATGTAAATCAATTTGCTAGTTTTCATAGATAATCTTTTGTGTAAATTATTAAAATACATTATAAGCCAACTCTGTGAAAATTAACCTAATTGATATTCAAACCAGATCTTTTTTTTTCAAGTTCTGTTCCATCTAGATGTTAGAATTTTCATGATGTCAAAAGATGTACTTGGATAGGGAACATAGTTTTAAAACATAGCTGGGCTATAAAGTATATGGAAAAATATCACAGACTACTTAACCAAGTATTTTAACTGCCATTAAAACTACTGTACCAATGAATACCATACATTCATTTCATTTCTTAACCCTTTGTTGTCTGTCATTGAGATTCCTGTGTGTATAACAGTATCACACTAGAATTTGCTTCTGTACTTCTAAAATGTTCTTAATGAAGAATTTCATTTCTCAGGAACTTCTTAATCATATAAGGCTAATCTGATAATTAGACAAAATTATTCATGTCTCTAAGCTCATCTAATGCCTAATACCTTTCTTGACTCCCTCTGAAGATACTTCATCCTACACTGAAATCTCATAGTTACCTTTGTAGTAACAGAGCATAAGGAACTTATTTTATTCTACTTTACATTACATTGACTGGTGAATTTTCTAATTTTCCATGAATAGATTAAGAATTCCTGCATCTGTAAGTCAGTCACTGAGTCTTAGATAGCTTTATATTCTCCCTACCCCCATGTCTAACACAATTTCTTGAAAATAGTTAGGCAATCTGTATGTTTATCTCAGTTCACCAAAAAAACTATTTTGGCATGTCTATACTAAAAGCTACCTTTTCCAAAGGGTACTTAGAAAAGCAAGTTATACTTTGGCAACTACAAATGTTATTTTTAAGCTTCATGAAACCCAACTCTTTCTCATTATAAATAACATTTAAACATTTCTTGTATAGCCATTAAAAATTAAAATGAGAATCTTTTCTACTAAGCACAATAGTTACAATTTCTTAGATGTATATATTTTTAACAATAAACTGAAGTTACTAAACTTTTCCTTGCTAATATAGTGAGAGTGCCAAAAGTAATGTGAATTAACATATTTTTTCTATAAATAACTCCAAAGAAATGTTTAAAAAAAAAAACTATGTGTTCATCATGTAAAGCAAAACACAGAATTGAATGAATATAAGTGGATCACTTATTTATTTATTCATTTATCTATCCAGACATCATTGACGGGGTATTTATGCCACTTCACGTCTGTCCAACAGTGTGATACCTGCTGAGGCCATAAAGCTAGTTAAGGTGTAGTTTTGCTTTTCAGGATCCCAAACTATAGTGAAATCATAAAAGATACATAAATATTAAGAGGACACTGGGGTTATCTCTGGCTGGGAGAGCAGAGACAAATGTTCAGAAAGAAAGAGTCTGAACAAAATTTGGGGTTTAAGCTTTTTTCTGCAGGTTTTACGAAGTTTTTTGAGTGTGGAAGTAACAAAACCTGCTGTCCTTTTTTAGAAAGAGATTTGAGAAAGAAACTGCTCATCTAATAATAGTCTAGTGAACAGATGAAGACCTAGTTGGTGTAGGAGAAACCAAATTTGGAAGATATTTGGAAGGCAAAATCAATAGGACTTGATGATAGATTTGATGAAGCCGTGAGAAGAATTCGTCAAGATGACATAAAGGCCTTTAATCTTGCAGATGGATGGTGATATTAAATGCAATCTAGATTATCAGTTACCAAGTATTTATTGAGTACCTCCTATGTACCAGACACTATTCTAGGCATAAAAAGTCTGTTTTCATTTTAGTCAGAGGAGGCAGATGGTAAACAAGTGAATAATCTGACATAAATGTGATGGAGAAGATAAAACAGGGTTAGGTGATGGGTTAGGTGACAGTTATGGGCGGGGGGCACTTTAACTGAGGTAATCATGACAAGTGACAACTGAATGATAAGGATTTTAAAAAGGGCTACCAAACACAACGGCTGAGATGGGAAAGAGCTTAACATCTTCAAGAAAGAGAAAGGCAGCTGGTTTATAGGAATGGGGCTGGGGGTGGGGAGAAAATGAGCCTGAAGACGCATGGAGCTCCTTGGAGCCCACTGGAAGGGGCTTAGTGTTCATTTTAGTTACAGTAGGTAGCCAGCAGATTATAAACCAAGGAGACCTTGATGGGACACATTACCGTCTGCTATGCAGAGAATGGGCTTAAGGGGGCAGAACAGAGGCCTGGTGAAAGTAGGGGCTTAGACTGTCCTAACAGTGAACATGTGGAGAAGCAGCAGTCAGATTCCAGAACATCACTATTCCACTCTTTGGGTTATTTTGAGTGTACCCTAACTTACTGTGAACTACAGTCACTCTGTTCTGCCATCAAATGTTAAATCTTGTTCATTTTATATTTTTGCAAACATTAACCATCTCCACTTTATCCTTCCCTCTCCACAACCCTTCCCAGCCTCTGGTAACCATTGTTCTACTCTCTGTCTCCATGAGATCAACTGTTTTAATTTTTAGTTCCCAAATATAAGTGAGAACATGTGAAATTTGTCTTTCTGTGCTTGGCTTATTTTACTTAACATGTTATCCAGTTCCATCCATATTGTTGCAAATGATAGCATTTCACTCTTCTAGTGGCTATATCTGTATATATATATATTCCATTAGTTATATTTATATGTATCAGTTTCTGTATCCATTCTTCTATGATGGGCACGTAGGTTGGTTCCATATCTTGGCTATTGTGAATAGTGCTGCAATAAACATGGGAGTGTAGAAATCTTCTGTACAATGAATTTCCCTCCTTTGGATATATACCACCATGGGGTAGCTGGGTCATATGGTAGTTGTATTTTTAGTTTTTTGAGAAACTGCCATACTGTTCTCCATGGTGGCTTCACTAATTTACATTCCCACCAACAGTGTTTGAGGGTTCCCCTTTCTCCACATCCTTTCCACCATTCATTATCTTTTTGATGAAAGCCATTTTAACTGGGGTTAGATGCTATCGCCTTGTAGTTTTGATTTGCATTTCTCAGATGACGAATGATTTTGAGCATTTTTTCATATACCTGTTGGCTATTTGTATGTCTGCTTTTGAGAAATGTCTATTTAGATTTTTTGACTCATTTTAATTTGGATTACTTGATTTTTTTCCTGTTGATCAACTGGAAATCCTTATATATTCTAGTTATTAATCCCTTGTCAGATGGGTAATTCGCAATTATTTTCTCCCATTCTGTGGCTGTCTCCGTACTTTGTTGATTGTTTCCTTTGCCGTACAGAAGCTTTTTAGCTTGATGGCATCCTATTTGTTCATTTTTGCTTTGGTTGCAAAAATGTGATTTAGAGATATGACTTAAGAAATCATTGTCCAGAGTCCAGACCAATGTCCTGTAATGTTTCCTTGAAGTCAATGTATCCTGTGATTTTGAGATATAACTTAAGAAATCATTGTCCAGAGTCCAGACCAATGTCCTATAATGTTTCCTTGAAGTAGTTTCATAGTTTCTGTTCTTAGATTTAAGTCTTTAATCCATTTTGATTTTTTTATGTAAGAAGAGATAGGGGTGTACAAGATTTAAATCCATGAGACTGGATAAGACTTATGCTCACTGTATCAGGGTAGTGTGTGGGGGTGAGGAGTGTGCAGTAATATTTTTTGGTTTTGGATTTTTTTTTTTTAGATGGAGTCTCACTACGTTGCCCTCAGTAGAGTGCCATGGCATCAGAGCTCACAGCAACCTCAAACTCTTGGGCTTAAGCGATTCTCTTGCCTCAGCCTCCCAAGTAGCTGGAACTACAGGTGCCTGCCACAGTGCCCGGCTATTTTTTTGTTGCAGTTGTCATTGTTGTTTAGCTGGCCCAAGCTGAGTTTGAACTCGCCAGCCTTGGTGTATGTGGCTGGTGCTATAACCACCGTGCTACATGAGCCCAGCCTTGTTTTTGGATTTTTAAAGGAGAGAACTAGTGAACTAGATACTTACTATCAAAGAAAATAATTATTTGGCTTTCTGTGGCAAAACACATACAGCTTATAAAATATTTCATTATTATCCTCACACACAGTGTTCTCTTTTATAGCATGTCTGCTCTTTCTTTTCTACATCAATGAGCTACATAAGTGAGCTCTCTGTGGTCCAATGGTCCAGGAGCTAGCAGATAGAAAGTACTTTTGAAATAGCTGTTACAGTGTAAGCGTACATGTATACATCCAGCCTTAATAATTAACAATTAATTGTCTTAATGGAGAGACTAGAAAGTAGCACAATAATGAGCGAGTTTCAAATCACTAGGGATCATAAGATTAAAACTTTTTTTTCCTTAAGAATTAATCTTGGAATTCTTTCTATTGATGAATCAATTTTGAAAAATAATCAAGTTCCAATGAATCATGTATCTTTAACATGTAATCATGCTATTGTCTGAATGTTTGTATCACTCCAAAATTCATATGTTGAAACCTAATGTCCAAGCTGATAGTACACATATTAGGAGGTGGGGCCATTGGAAGGTGGAGTCCTAATTAATGGGATTAGTCCCCTTACAAGGAGTTGAAGAGATCAGAGTTTTCCCCTTACCATGTGAGGACACAGTGGAGAAGGCATCTATGAACCCCAAATTGGGCCCTTAACAGACACCAAATATGCCAATGCCTTCATCTTGGGCTTCCTAGTTTCTAAAACTAAATAAACAAATTTCTGTGCTTTATGAACTACTTAGTTTATGGAATTTAATTATAGCAGCGGGACTAACCCACTGACTAAGCAGATAAACTTAAGTAATCATGGATGATTTCTGAACCATCCTGGTAGGTATTTCCCAAATCCCAAATACATCAACCTTTACTTCCTATTAGAGATGCTACACATTGTCGGCACTCACTAAATGCTTGAATATATTTAACATGTCACTTCAACATATAAGCTGGAGATTTTTCTTTGTTTTTGTATCTGTACTTTCACCACTATATGTCTATTTGGCTCCTTACACAGTGCCTTGCATATAGTTAGTGTTTAATAAATATTTGTTGCACACATGAATGAAAGAATGAACACAAAATTTTATAAGATGATTCTCTTCTTCCTCCTTTTAAGTTTACTTCCTATACCATATAAAATATTTGCTAACTGTGAAAAATATAAAAAAATAAAAATGTCTCCTCTTAAAATAAATATTATTCTCTATTTATAACTCATGATTGTTAATTTATTCATTTAACAAATCTTTTTGATCACCTAATCTGTGCCAAGTGTCAGAGATATTAATGGTGAATCAAACTGGCCCTACCTAATTGTAGGTATTAACATCAATACACTCACGTGCTACAAGTAGACTGTAGCAGAGGTGTGTTACCATGTGGAAAGTTTCAAAATTAGGAATTGGCCTGGGTGAATTTTTTATGAGGAGGACTCCCCAGGCAATTGAAGCAGCATCAAAAATACACTACTGGGACCTGATCAAACTAAACAGCCTCTGCACTGCTAAGAACACAGTTAAGTGTAGCAGGCAGACAGCCCTCAGAGTGGGAGAAAATATTTGCAGGTTATGCCTCAGACAAAGGTTTAATAACCAGAATACACAGAGAACTCAAGCGTATTGGCAACAAAAGGGCAAGTGATCCCGTCTCAGGGTGAGAAAAGGACTTGAAGAGAAACTTCTCTAAA
>CAUYRH010150189.1:0-16324 GCA_963574655.1 Perodicticus potto | reverse complement strand
CCTCAAGCTGTCACCCTGGATAGAGTGCTGTGGCATCACAGCTCACAGCAACCTCCAATTCCTGGGCTCAAGCGAGTCTCCTGCCTCCACCTCCCAAGTAGCTGGGACTACAGGTGCCCGCCACAACGCCCGGCCATTTTTGGGTTGCAGCCATCATTGTTGTTTGGCGGGCCCGGGTTGGATTCGAACCTGCCATCTCAGGTGTACGTGGTGGCGCCTTAGCCCATTGAGCCACAGGCGCTGAGCCACCTTCTATTATTATTAAAACTTGCTGGGTCTAGAGCTCTGAATCTGGAGCAATAAAGACCCTTCCGGTGCCCACAGTGACTTCTCCAGCTCCAGGGCTCCTACTGACTTCCTGGAGACAGAAGAAACCTCCAAAAGCAGTATAAAAACAGAATCCTACAGAGTTCTGAGGTTCAGGATCTAATGTGAACCTTTCCATGTACCCTCAGTCCTCAAGGGCAGGACCCACTCTGGTCATAAATCATAAATAGAAAAAGAAGCTGGGATGATAGAAGGCAGGATAACCAGATTTTCTGAGGTCAAAGAGCATAGCACAAGGTCAGACAAGTATATATTTATCTATGTGGACAACCAGGCAGAGCAAATGACATCTGAGCCGTCAGAACACCCAGGCTTAACTCTGCAATGCCCTCGCTCTGCAATCACCCAAAGTGCAAGCGTCAGGCGTATCAGTTAACTCCCGAGTTACATAAGACAGAATATTGTTTTTATTTATTTATTTATTTATTTATTTATTTATTTATTTATTTATTTTTTGAGACAGAGCCTCAAGCTGTCACCCTGGGTAGAGTGCCGTGGCCTCACAGCTCACAGCAACCTCCAATTCCTGGGTTCAAGCGAGTCTCTTGCCTCCGCCTCCCAAGTAGCTGGGACTACAGGCGCCCGCCACAATGCCTGGCCGTTATTTGGTTGCAGCCGTCATTGTTTGGCAGGCCGGGCTGGATTCGAACCCGCCAGCTCAGGTGTATGTGGCTGGCGCCTTAGCCTGTTGAGCCACAGGCGCCGAGCCTATTGTTTGTTTTTAAAAAGACAGTCTTTTTCTGTTGCCTAGACTAGAGTGTGGTCACTGCAGCCTTCAACTCCTGACCTCCAGCGATCCTCTCACCTCAGCCTCAGTCTCAGCCTCCCAGTGTGTGAGAGGATTACAGATGTGAGCCACCATGACTAAGCCATAGTGCCCTGCTGCAAAAAATGCCTTTTGGCTGGGGAGCTAAAAATCTTTCCCTTCAGTTAGATTTAACAATTTAAATGAATTAGGCTGGACACAGTGACTCACACCTGTCAATCCTAGCACTCTGGGAGGCAGAGGAGAATGGATCATTGGAGCTCAGGAGTTTAAGACCAGCCTGAGCAAGAGCAAGACCCCATCTACTAAAAATGGAAAAGACTAGCTGGGCATTTGTCAGGCACCTGTAGTCCCAGCTACTTGGGAGGACAAGGCATAGGATTGCTTAAGCCCAAGAGTTTTAGGTTGTTGTGAGCTATTACATCAGAGCTCTCTACCAAGGGTGACAGAGCAAGACTGTCTCCAAAAAAAAAAATTAAATGAATTTAATTTTCTTTTTTTATTAAGGAACAAAAATCTCCAGATGACATAACCAAAAATTTTGTGGAAATGATCACAGCTTGACCAAAGCCCTTAAATAGGCTGTGAGATCAGCTGATCACCATGTATCTCCACTGATCAATCACTGGTTGAGTGATTTACATATTTTAACCCAGGATTTCCAGAAATTTGATAGCATCATCCAAAAACATTATCTTTTAAAAACTAAATACTAAAATGTACACATCTAATCACTTTGTTAGCTTTTTTTTTCCTGTGAAGGCATACTAACAATTATGTTAAAAGATTTAATCTAGCATTTCCTTTTTTTTTTGCAGTTTTTGGCCGGGGCTGGGTTTGAACCCACCACCTCTGGCATATGGGGCTGGTGCCCTACTCCTTTGAGATACCGGCAATGCCCCTCCTTTTTATCCTTTTAAAAATTAAATTAATAGACCCAGCACTATGGTTCACACCTATAATCCTAGAATTCTGGAAGGCCAAGGTGGAAGGATCACTTGAACTCAGGAGTTCAAGACCAGCCTGAGCTGCGACTTCCTGGAGACAGAAGAAGCCACCAAAAGCAGGATTAAAACAGAATCCTAACCTCTACTAAAAATAGAAAAACTAGCCGGGTGTTGTGTAGCCCTAAATACTCCCGAGGCTAAGGCAGGAAGATCAGATAAGCCCAGGAGTTTGGGGTTGCAGCGAGCAATGGTCACACCCCTGAACTCTAGCCAGGGTGACAGAGCAAGACCTTGTTTCAAAAAATAAAAAAAAAAATAAAATAAAATCATTAAACTTAAACCATCATCTCTTCCATAAACTGGCCAGGCAGGGGAAGAACTCTCAGGAGCACACAGGCAAGTGTCTATTTTCACAGCATCTGTGGGGACCCCACGGTAGTTTGGTTAAGTCTTCGGCTCTCAATTTCTGGCCTCCATTTCCTCACTTGTCAAATGAGGTACATGGATTGATGTCCATAGCCCCTTCCAGCTCTGACGGCCACAGCCTATGATGGGGCTGTTCCTGTGAATCAGAATGTTGGAAGCATCATGAATCATCTTAAAGCCTAAAGGCAACAAGTGAAACTTTCAAAGGAAAAGGGAAGTCACCATACATTCTCTTCATGTTCTTGGATTCTCTAGACACCAAACTCTAATCAAACTCAAAGGTTCAGTTCCTCTTCTATTTGCATGCATTTTTATGATCAGGTGCTTAAACAAAAAAATGAAAGAAAAAAAAAAACCCAAGCTGCTATATATTTCTCTTACTACCCAAATAATTCTCACTTCCTCCAGAAAACTGCACAGAATTAGTTGGGTGGTCAGCCTGAACCCACTTTTCCATTTAAAATCACAAGATGTTTTTTCAGCATCACACCGACAGGTGATAACGGTTCATTTTTTTTTTTAAGGCGAGCATGGAACAAAGTTTATTGAGGAAGAAAAAGATAGGCTGATAGAGTAAGAAAGCTTACGAAGCAGGATACATTCAAGTGCATAGGCCTCCACCGGCAGGGCAAGTAGGCAAAGAGGCCAAACACTACTGATTTATAAGTAATATACTTTGAGCCTAAATGGCTCCTACACGATGGGTTTACATTGTCGTGATTTTATCATTCTATTTTTGTCTATGGAGCTTCCTTTTATGTTAAAATATGTATTGCTACTTCTGCAGTCTATAGCTCTGCTCTAATTAAAATGATGCAATCCTACATAAATTCATCCCTTGTCAAGAAGGTAGAAAGAACACTGGAAAATGATTCGAAAGCATCCAGTTCAGAATCTGTGACTTATTGGCTGAGTGGCCAAGATCCTACTCCACCTTCCTACCATACGTAAAAAAGTTTGTGAAACAGCAAGTCAAGCCGGGCTCCTCACGTCTGTAATCCCAGCACTGTGGGAGGCTGAAGAGGGAGAATTGCTTGAGCTCAGGAGTTCGAGACTTTGAGCGAGAGATCCTGACTCATAAAAAAATGAAAAACACAGCCTGGTGCTGCAGCGCAGAGAGTGCCTGTAATCCCAGCAGCTTCTGAAGACTGAGGCAGCAGGGTGTCCACAGCCGGAGTCTGAGGTTGCAGTGAACTGTGATGCCATTGCACTCAGCTCAGGGCATAGTGCAACTCTGTCTCAACGACGACAACAACAACAACAAAAAACAGCAAGTCAAGGAATCAGTCAGGGAACAGGGGAGAGGACAATCCTGAGAATGGATTCAGGCAAATAGCTTCCTGAACCTGGGTGTGACTCAGTGGGTGTGGCCTCAGTAGCACAAGAGAACTAAGGCAGGGATGATACCATCTGCCTTTGTGGAGAAGGCATTTTCCTACTGGAATCTCGAGTGCATAGCTCCATACAGGAGTCTAATCTGACCCCCCACCTTTTGTGGACCCCAGACTCTGGCTCCCCTCCCCACTTGTCCCCTACCACTGCAGCCCCAGCTCACTGCTGGGCACTGCCAGCCTTGATCCTGCTTACTTCTCCATGTATCTACTTTCTAAAAGGCATTCTGTAAATTTCTTCAGAAAGCCTAGCCCTAAACATTACTTTCTGTGCTAGAGCACAGCGAACATTACATAAATATTTTCACTTATTTCCTGTAAAAATAGCACCGCTATATGGAGAATGCAGGAGGGCAAGTGTGGAGGCAGAGAGACCAGTCAGGACTATCCTACACAGGTTCTAGGTGAGAATCACCATTCTAGCTCATCCAATGAGGGGAGCAGCTGTGGAATTAAGTAAAGCTGTCAGATCCCACATCTCTCTCTCTTTTTTTTTTTTTGAGACAGTCTCAAGCTGTCGCCCTGTGTAGTTTCATGGTATCACAGCTCACAGCAACCTCAAACACTTGGTCTTAACCGATTCTCTTGCCTCAGCCTCCCAAGTAGCTGGGACTACAGGCGCCCACCACAACACCCAGCTATTTTTTGGTTGCAGTTGTCATTGTTGCTTAGCAGGCCCCGGCCGGGTTTGAACTTGCCATTCTAGGTGTATGTGGCCGGCACCCTGCCGACGGAGCTATGGGCGCAGCAGATCCCACATCACTTTATGAGTAGAAATGGCAAGACTGATGGCTTAGATGTGTGGGTGAGAGAAGGAATGACGTTAAGGGAAGGCTAGGTTGGGCTGCGTGATTTCCAGACACATCTTGGGCAAGGTTGAGACTCCCCGTCGATGGGCAAAAGACTGTTTGGCCACAGGACACCCCTCGACTCCCCTCCCACCACTATGAGAGCCAGTAGGAGAGAAGGTGGGTGGCCCACATGCATGGGCAGGAGCATGGGGGCTCCCCTCCTGCTGAAAGAACACAAAGCCCCATGGAGGGTCCTATCTCTCTGAAAGAGATGCAGCTGGCAGAGATGTCAGCAGAGGAGGTGAAAGTTCACCTCTGAGCATTAACGAGGCAGCAAAAGGTACTGCAAAATTTGACTTTTGTTCAAATCAGAGGCAGAAGGTAGGAGTACAGCAGTACATTTTTTTGCACTGGGGAAATGGCCTTCTGCTAGGTTGGTCTTGTGCTACCTCCCAGATAGAATGTGCTAGAAGAGAGCTTCTACAGGAGGAAAGAGAACTTGACCCATTCCCAGACTCAAATGCTCAAGACTTCTGTATGCTTAGAAAAGGAACTTACCTTCACTAGGTTGGTGGTGATCAACAAACATTGACCCAAACCGGGCAGAAGTGTCAGGAAGGTCATTGTTATGACCGCTGTGAAAGCCCAGATGTGGTGGTAGTGTTAGTTATCTCTCCATTTCAGATGAAATGAAGTCAGATTATTGGTAGTATTTTAGAACATAACGACAAGTCACAGTAAATTAAAGGACATATTCAGAGATGAACCTGATCAAAACACAGACGTTTTGGTCAATGGGGAGAGGAAAACTGGTCACTTTGTGACAAAGCCTGCTGGACACAGCTATGCCCTAGGAAGAAGACTTTACCAGCCCCCCACATATTGGGCAATCTGCAATGAGCTCTGGTGTGGAACATATAAAGCCTACAGCGTTAAGCATTTAGGGCATGTGATAAACTCCAGAAATTGGGAACAGAGTAGGTCCTGGGATTGTTTACATCCATGTATGAGAAAACTAAGGGAGAGATGTGTTACCGCTTAAATCTTGTATGAGGGCATTACTATCCCAATTTACAGATGAGGGAAGGGATTAAGTAATTTTGTACATGGTTACTCTGAGTGGGATCAGAATGCAAATCCAGCTCTCCATCAAGGACACCACACTTGCTTTATAAAAATGATTGTCCTGGCTCAGCGCCCGTGGCTCAATGGGCTAAAGTGCCAGCCATGAACACCTGAGCTGGCGGGTTCGAATCCAGCCCAGACCCGCCAAACAACAATGACGGCTGCAACCAAAAAATGGCTGGGTGTTGTGGCGGGCGCCTGTAGTCCCAGCTACTTAGGATGTGGAGGCAGGAGACTCGCTGGAGCCCAGGAATTGGAGGTTGCTGTGAGCTGTGATGCCACAGCACTCTATCCAGGGTGAGAGCTTGAGGCTCTGTCTCAAAAAAAAAAAAATTATCGTCCTCAACAGCAGGTAAGGAGAAAGACTCCAAGTGGAACTTCAGCATGAGGGTGAAATAAAATAAGTATGAGAATATTATCAACCATAACAGTAAAACTAACTGAACACTTACTATTAACTTAACACCTATTTATTGAGCTCCTTACTATATGCTGAGCACGGCCTTAGGCATTGAGAATGCCGCTCCCCACGGACCTTACCAATCTAGTGGACAGGCTCACGCCAGGTCCCCTGAGTTCCTCCTCTTAACGCTGAGGCAACACTACGATGGAGATACTGTTCAAACCTCCATTCGGTGTGAGAATCAGAGAGGCCCAATGACCTTCCTACCATGCGGCAACTAGAAAGTGGTGCAGGGCCAGCGCCTGAGATCCTGGGAATCCTGCATTTCAGTTTATCAGACGCCCAAACAACAACCCCACACGCGCACTGTTAGAAGGAAACAGAATATAAACATTTGGGGAAGCTCCAAACCAAAAGAGATTTTGACATCTGTTCAAAAGAGCTGCAGGAACACTTTAAAGAATGCTCTAGGGCCTCTGAAAATCAGAACGAGGGGGAAAGCCCACCCAAAGTTTCCCACAATTTAGTGTGCCTTCCAAGCTCGGGGCATCACATGAGTCGACATGGAAAGTGTCCGCTGTCAAACTCTGGGCAGGGCTGCTTCCTGTGTAACCACCACTTTTGATTCACTCTTAAGGTCTTTAAAAGAGCAAACCACAGCTATTCTCACTTCCCAGAACCCTCTGCTGATTGCAGCGTGAGATCAAATCCCCATAGACAGGGCGGACTGGTATTTCAGACATGAAACACTGGAATGCAGATTAATAATTTACCAATGACTCTAAACAAATATTGTTCGCGGGGAGGAAAAAAGAAAAACGCTCACTTTTAAATGGGAGACCAGTCAGATTACTCAGTACTTTAAGAAGCAAACTGCAAAATACCTTCTTAGAATTTAATAGTTATTAGCGCCAATGGTTTGTTTTTGAAGAATTAATCATTTCCAGCTTCAATAGTCTGCTTCAGCATACAGTTCACTTTATTCTGCATGTGGAGTTCTGCACTTTCTGCCCAGATAAATTAACACATATTCCAGAGTCTGGGGCCACGATCAATGAAAAACCACAGCAAATTCCTAAGCAGTAATAGATATTCCACATGGCTTGAAATGGCTGAAGGAGAATTTTTTTTTTAAGTTCAAGAATCAAAGTACTGTAATTGAAGATCTTAAAAATCAAGCAGCAAGAGCTTCTCAAGGCACCTAATGTTTGACTTCAAGGATCATTTAAGGTAAACTTCCCTCTCTCAGTCTCTCCTCCTCCCTCCTAAGCCCCTGCACCAATCCAGTTTGCAGCTTTGAGTGGAATCCGGTTGGCTTTAGGTCAGTAGCATTAATTTAACTTGACGGTACCCTGTAAAAAGGGGCAGACTAAGTCCATAAAATAATGACTTGAGGAAAGTAACTATCTCCAAATATTCCCAAGGTCTGTTGCCAAACCTTTGCCTAATTCAACGATGCAAGGAAGTATTGAAAATGGTAATAATACAGTCTCTGGTAGTTAAATTGCTAAGCAAACTGTTATAAAAAATCTATCCTTGATTCTACTTGAAGTTATTTACAATGGCATTCTCCATTTCATTTAGTATTGTAAGTGCATCTGTTTCATCATGAAGATCATGAAGACGGGAAATAATGTAGGACAGGGGTCAGCAAACTATAGCCCATAGGTGAAATGTGGCCACTGCTGTTCTTGGAAACAAAGTTTTATTGGAACATAGCTACCCTCATTCACGTACAGACTGTCTACGGAGGATTTCATGCTACAGTGGCAGAACTGAGTAGCCGTGACAGAGACTGTATGGCCCATAACATTTACTATCTGGCCCTTTACAGAAGTTTGCTGACCTGATGTACAAAGATAAATGAGAAAAACAAAACCCTCAAAAGGTCTAAGAGCAGACTTGCCCAGTCCATGGGCTTGTTACAATGGGGAAGCAGTTAAGGGGAAGGCCCTTTAAGTCCCAGCCACCTTCGTTTTCAAACCTCCATCTACAAGTGAAATAACACATCTTTAAACTAAGGGAAGGTGGGTGGAATTAGAGTCAGAAGAAGAATGGGTGGAATCAGAGTCAGAAGAAGAATGCTTGGGAACCAAGTTAACTGCCCCATATTTAGAATGAGATGGAAGAGGTAGAACAATATATACAAATGGCAAGGAAAAGATAAGACAGATTTCCTCTTCTATAGATTGCAATCAGTTTGATTGTCAACATCAGCACCAAATTTTTTCTTTCCTTTTTTTTTTTTTTTTCTGAGACCAAGTCTCCCTCCATTACCCCGGATAGACAAAGCTCACAGCAACCTCAAACTCTGGGGCTCAAGTGATCCTCTTGCTCCAGCCCCCCACCCCCGAGTAGCTGGGACTACAGGCACCTGCTACAATGCCCAGCTACTTTTTCTATTTTTAGTAGAGATGGGGTCTCTTGCTCAGGTTGGTCTTGAAATCTTGAGCTCAATCCACTCACCTCAGCCTCCCAGAGTGCTAGGATTATAGGTGTTAGCCGTGGTGCCAAGATGCCCCAAAATTGTTTCTTAAAGCAAAATTATGTAGACATATCACTCCCCCAACCAAAAAAAAGAAATGAATCCCAAGTTATCAATACTCATATGTGTATCTTCCACAATCTGAATTTTATGTAGGTTGACAGTTTGGTAGCACGTCTCTAAAAGTCTAAGTAACCCTGGTTAAAGCTATACCTTTCGGTCATTTCCACCTTAAGGACAATTATTTTAACAAGATTGCTTTTCTCTTTACACGTAGCTAGTTCTGGCTCTGTAATTTTATAATTTCACAGTTTGATCTCACTACATGTAGCTCTCTTTCATTAATGCAGGGCAGGGATAATGTTAAAAAAGGTGAAAGGTAACAGATACACTAATTTTAAAGTAAGAATAAAGATGGGCTAATAGGCAGGAAGAAATCCAAGAGCTCTCTTTCTCAGCCTGGAATCTGGGCTTTAGATAAAAGAACTGACATAGAGTACACATTAATTTAAAAGCAAAAAGTGTCCTACAATTTTATAGTACTTTAGCTTTTACACCCCTTACCATTTTATGCCCTCAAATAAGCCTGTGAGTGGAAGTAATAAAGTAGACATGATTTCCATTTTGCAGATGATGAACTGTGTTCTCAGAGATGTTAAATTGCCTGCTCAGAGTAAGGCAGAAAAAGAGAATTCAGGTAAATGTGTGCGATAGGATTACCTTGTCGAAGAATGCAGCTAATCTAACAAAAATGAATTCACATTCATCTCCTCAAAGTTAACCCAGTATTTCCAAACTATAACTCAACATTAGATCAGGAGTAAGCACGCTGATGTGGGACTTCCGTTGTCTGGCACGGGGAAGGTGATAGCCATCCTCATTAGTACACGTGAGTTTAGCATGACTAGCAGCTACGGTCTAGAGTCAGGCATTTCTAGTTGTACTAATTCCTGTTCTACAAATCCATGGTAGAATTGGCACTGACCTGCCTGATGCTAAGGCCACATAAACTAAAT
The DNA here is from genome assembly GCA_963574655.1 of Perodicticus potto. NCBI lineage: Eukaryota > Metazoa > Chordata > Mammalia > Primates > Lorisidae > Perodicticus > Perodicticus potto. The sequence goes on along the minus strand of CAUYRH010150189.1, from coordinate 6,647 downwards.
TTCCTCATCACTTAGGTCAGACCTTCATGCTATTAATAAACAGAAGAGATGTCAAGAATTAACTTCTCAGCCATTCCTTTGGATGGAGCTGATTTCGCTGCTAAGATTGGCCCCATGCTGTCTTTTAATCAGGTGTTTCCTATTTTGTAGACCACTCTAACCAGCCCCTCACTTCCTGTACCCCTCAAAAAGAAAGTGAAGAGTTGAGTCGACAGGGATATGAGTTTCAAATTCTTCTTTCCTTTTCATGAAGCTTGGTGATCTTATTTATCTGGATTGGCCATATCCAATAATTTCACAACCTAAAGACAATCTACTAAAAAATGTTTAAATTCTGAAATCCTATATCCCAATTCCACATCTTGCTTTTCAGGGTTTTTTTTTTTTTTTTGAGAGAGCCTCAAGCTGTCACCGTGGATAGAGTGCCGTGACATCACAGCTCACAGCAACCTCCAATTCCTGGGCTCAAGCGAGTCTCTTGCCTCCGCCTCCCAAGTAGCTGGGACTACAGGCACCCGCCACACTGCCTGGCCAGTTTTTGGTTGCAGCCATCATTGTTGTTTGGCGGGCCCGGGCTGGATTCGAACCTGCCAGCTCAGGTGTACGTGGCTGGCGCCCTAGCCCGTTGAGCCATCAGGCGCCGAGCCGCTTTTCAGGGTTTTGCTTTAACTGTTCAGCTTTGCCAGTACCTACTTTGTAATCCAGTCCACTCACTCACTACCCTTCTACACATACTGTGAAATTTCTACTACCACCCACAACTCTACCACACAGCACTGGGCCTATTTTCCATTGGTGGGTGGGTGGGTATCCGTCCTCTGAGCAAACTAATTTCCCACTTCCTTCTAGATCTACTCTCTTTCAGCCTCTAGCTCTTCTTCCCTTCCCTCCCTTTTATTCTTATTAATACAATGTTTATAGTTTAGAGTGAGCTCAATAAATATTTTTTGGGCTTCCACCATGTATCTAAGTGAAGCCTTGGGAACCAGCATATTCTCCTAGGAAAGACTGACTTTTTCTTCCTCTGAAACCCCCTGGAAATATGCCCAGGTAATAGAGAAACATATGAAAGGTAAGCAGATTTCTGGCTGAATAGATCAATTACACTCATCAGTTAACTTGGGGTAACAGATGTAAAAGAAATACAGAGGGTGCCTAAATAAATGTATACACGTTTTAAGAAAGGAAAATAACTGTATTAAAATTATACTACTCAAGTCACATTTGTCTTCTGCAATTAAGAGGGATAGCAATATACAAAATACAGGCCAACAAACATTATTGGTATATATTGAGTATTATAATTTTAATACAGTTGTTTCCTTTCTTAAATTGTGCATACATTTTCTTGATACTCTCCGTATAAAGAATCTCTTTGTCCTCAAAAGTTTTGTGAGCTTACAGGCAATTATAGTTTTTTAGCTGCTTAAAATTATCCTCCAATAATTCAAAAATGTTACCTTATTTTCATAACTCTCCACTCTTTTATGCATTTGGTGGCCATGTAAATAGGCAAAACTTTTCTGGAAGCCAATTATGGAGTTTCTCTCGAAGCATCATGTGCACATACCCTAGGAACCAGCAACCCTGCTCCAAAGCATGCCCTCAACAGGAATTCTAGCAAGAGTGTTTAATAAAAACGGAAATCATTCTACTTGTCCACCAAGACTGCGTAGCTGCTGAGCATCAGAGAACACCAGCAACAGGGGACAAAGTGGTGGTTGATGGGGGGACTCAAGGCACACCAGGAAGGGTGTGGGCCAGGGTGAGGAAAGGACACCTTCACCACCTCCACCCATCATAAACAAACACCCATGTGAAGACTGGAATCTAGGGGTGGCGCCTCTGGCTCAAGGAGTAGGGCGCAGGCCCCATATGCCGGAGGTGGTGGGTTCAAACCCAACCCTGGCCAAAAAAAAAAAAAAAAAAAGACTGGAGTCTGATGGGATTTTCCCTATTTCTTGGCCTTCAAAAACCAAAAACCCAAAAAGCAAAAAGAATCCTACAAAAAATGCAACTGGACGGACTTATCAGACCTCTTATTACAGGAGTTTCCTATCGTTGTAGCTTCTCTCAGGATCTCTTCATTTTTTATTCACACATTTTATTAACCAATTAATTAATTAACAAACCAAGCACTTACACCACGCCAGGCAGTGTGCTAAGCCCTGAAGACAAGTGGTGTATGAGGCAGGCCTTCTGCCTCCTGGGAGATCACAGCCTCGTAGGACCCTGACAGCAAGCAGAGGGTGGGGCCAATGGGACCACTGGCTTTCTGTTAGCACATTCTTAGGGTGGACAGTATAATGCAGGGTCCACCCTGAATAATTTCAAATTAGAATAAGTAACCAAAATCTCCGGGCCAATCACATGAACAGAATGCCTTGCTCTCTTGCTCTTCAAATCATGACCAAACATTTTAGAGGAGTTCTGAGATGAATAAAGGAAAATGCTACCAAATGTCATCTTTTTCCAGTGCAATTTCCAACAGCATTTTCCCCTGTTGGTGATAAAGTGGTAGCAACTGCTACAGGACCAAAGTAGAATCAGATGGCATCAACAAAACTGCCAATAACTTCATCCAAATATTCTCCAAAGCTTATTAAGTCTCCATGAGATGAATAGACAGAAATCACTAGGCAAGAACTTACTACAGCCTGCTCTAGTCACCCAGCCGGGTCATTGGGTTCAGGTTGGCAGGGTCGAAAATAGTAGGAGATCTCAAAAAAACTTGCCAATTGTTCAACATGGACTATTAGAACGACGGACTTACCAGACTGGCATCAATGTCTCCATCATTTTGCTGTGTCCCCCTGTATGTGTCATCTATGGGTCACATTTTCAGAAACAGAGCAGGAAATTGCTAAGCAGACAAAGGAAACTTATTCGTATAAAAATCACATCCACCAACTCCTCCTTGCTTAGAATATTCCTGAGGAAGTTTTAACAAATGTGTTAGTGTAGAGATTTAATACAAAGACTAGATCAAAGAGAACATTCCCACCACAATGGGTCAAACTATGCAAGAGAAAAAACAAGAACATTCTTGTGGCACATAAGCCTAATCAGGATAATCTCTATTCCTTTCAGACACAGCTCCTGGCATTACATTTTAATTATTAAACAAAGGGCAAATATGACGTCCACATTTAAAAAGAAGAATGAACAAGATCTGGCACAAGTTGGTAGATGTAGGTAGTGTTCTTGGTATGGAGTAAAGGCCGACTATCATCAAAGAGTTAGTCAAAATTACTTGAAACCATTTTCAGACACTTCACCTGGCAAGCACCGGTTGGTGCAGTGTGAGATGGAATCTGCCAAATACCATCAGAATGCAAGATGTTAGGGATTTTGAAAGAAGCAAGTAATGACTCAGCGGCTACATCAGGAGGGCCTGTTTTCTACATCTACAAGTCTGCACTGAATATGAATAATAATTTTTAAAAAACACTTGGTTCACCATCAAGGGCCGCTTTTCACCGTTCTCCTATGCATATGCCACGCCTGGAAAAAAGAGACCTGGCCAGGCTTATTCTCAGACCTCTTTGAAGTTCTCCACCTGTTTTCCTGGCTCTTTGGAGGCTAGGATGGACTTGTATTTAAATTAGATCTCACGCCCCAGAGTGGACCACTGCTAAGCAGCCCGGGTGTTTGTTTACCAACTAACTTAGGCAGGCCTAGTGGGATGGGGGTGTGGCAGGGAAACTGACACATTCACAGCATTTCCCTTGAGAATCATGGACAGAGCCTTTATCATTTGAAACTGTGGTGGCCCAGATTTATGTGGAGGGATGTCAGGAGTGTCATGACGTACACACAGCGCTGTCTGCACACAGTCGTAACGCCCTCCTTTTCAGATGAAAATCTCTGGCTGTGTGGTGTGGCATTGTCTCTCATCCTGCAAAAGGACCAGTTGTGCACCCCTTTCCCCTACTACACCCAGCAAATACCAAAAGCAAAAGAAAAATGCTGAAATTTTGTCCTGGATTAAAAGAAAAACCAAAACTGTTTAATGTTTACTTATTCCCTTTTGAATCCAGATTTTGGAATGCTGTGGTAAAGTGTCTCTTATTTTTAAAACAATGTGTTTTTAGGCCAGGCACAAGGGCTCACGCCTGTAATTCTCGCACTCTGGAAGGCCAAAGCAGGTGGATCATTTAGAGACCAAACTGAGCAAGAGTGAGACCCCATCTCTACTTAAAAAAAAAAAAAAAATAGCCAGGTGTTGTGATGGGCACCTATAGTCCCATCTACTGGGGAAACAGAGGCAAGAAGATTTCTGAAATACAGAGTTTAAGGTTGCTGTGAGCTATGACATCGTTGCACTCTACCCAGTGCCACAGAGTGAGACTCTGTCTAAAAAAAAAAAAAAAAAAATGTGTTTTAACAGGACTTGAATTTTAGATATGTGTTGGACCATCTGAAAATTCTCTGGTACCTGCTGTGAGTCACACAGCATACCCCCAAATCCCGAGTTTTAAAGCAAATCTATGCTTATATAATGCCTCCTTTACAGTTATTACATTGTTTAGTTCACAAAACCCTTCAAAATACTTTATTTCATTTGATCCTTATAACAATCATACTAGATGGTCTATTATTATGAATATTTCCATTTTATGGATGTGAAAACTAAGGGAATTGGTCTAACATTCTAAGACCCAAGATTCAAAGCAGAGCTCCATTCTTCAAATCTTCCCCAACTAATTTTTCCATACAACCACATCAAGTTTACTATAAGTATAAAAATAAAATAGAGAAAGGTAGGCAATTACAATGAAATCAGCTTTGTTTGGCAAAGGGGTTGTGTTATCCATAGATACAGCAGTGAGCATGAGTGTGATGTTTCTAAACATGAATTAATATCCATCAGATATTCTTTATATAACGTAAAGCACATGGTTTTATCCTGTTCTACTACTATTTCACATTTGGCAGAAAACAGAGATTCAGCCTGCAGTACCAGACTTAAAAGAACATTCGAACTACCATAGTCAAAAATATATTGCTTGTAAAGTTCTTAAGGAATAAAGTAAAATCTAAGCTTAGAAATATCTTCACTTAAGTAATAAGGCAAATCACTTAAACATACTCCCTGAGCATCCCTGTCCATGATGTGGCTAACGTGGTTAAATTAAGCTCCTTACCTTCCTCCCAGGCAATGGAGAAATGTCACCTACGAGTATAAATTAATCAAACTAAATCCTTCTGAAGGAAGTAATCTCTGTGGTATTTGCAGATTCAGCTACTAGGTATAACTCGAGCAGCCCCACAACAACACTGCACGGTGAGCAAAGCAAATAGAATTATTTAAGACTGAAAAAAAAATTAATAGGTTTGCTTAGAAATTTAGTAGCCTCTTCTATTTACCACTGAACGTCTATTTTCATTAATAGAGATGTTTTATAGCAACCACGTAAACTAGGTCAGTGTTGACATTTTCCTTTTACTTCAAAGAGGAGCTGAAATGTCTTACTCAGCACACAGGATATTCTCGACTCCCAAGGCTGTGCCTCAAAAACTTTCTGAGTTTTTCAACCTGTTGGTCAATGAGAGAACTATGTCTATAATATAAATCCATGAAAGGACGTCATTTGAATTGTGAAGCAGGGATCGGAGAGAAAACTGTTTCCTCTGTGGTTTTAGAACACCTTCCTCCAAGCTCGCTTCACAAAATTCTGATGTTTCCCGAGATGTCCTCAGCACCCACCCAGGACTGTCTCTGTGGGTCTCTGTGACTCCCAGTGTTGGAGCTGGGGAGTGGGCTTGAGAAATACCAGCTCTGCAGGATGGAATAGGTAATGTCAAAGATTTTCACCTTGCCTGCTGAGCTGGGAAAGACAGTAGGGGAGTTTCAGCTCTAACAACCTATAACCACTTCCCACAGGCAGGAGGAGTCAAGGTTGCTGAAAAACCCTTCAGGTAAAAATTTAGTGCAAGAGCATAAAAGGCAGGCATGAAACTACAGAAGTCTCATCAACATTGAAAACCACACATGTAAGCCACCCGTGTGGCTCCTGTCTGTAAACCTAGCACTTTGGGAGGCTAAGGCAGGTGGATTGCTTGAGCTCAGGAGTTCGAAACCAGCCTGAGCAAGAGCATCACCCTCTATCTCTTCTAAAAATAGAAAAACTGGCTGGGCGCTGTGGTGGACACCTATAATCTCAGCCATTTGGGAAGCTGAGGCAAGAGGATCTCTTGAACCCAAGAGTTTGAGGTTGCTGTGAGCTATGATGCCAAGGCAGTCTACTCAGGGCCACAGAGTGACTGTTTCTAAATAAATAAATAAAACCAGACATTTAAGCATTAAGGACAGCACACCATAAAGAAAATGTCATTGGTATTTTATTCATCTTGAATTAGCAATACTGGGTATGAAACTCTTACTTCCATTTTATTTTCCCTCCATAGACAGAAGCCTTTCAGGGTCTTCCTCTTCAGTGGTTCTCCTGGATGGTACAGAATTCACAGTGCTTGGATATAGATTTTATGTGTTATTAGACACATCTTCCTGAGCCTGGCTCTCCAACCAAATGTTTGACTGACCTTCTGGTTCCCAAGTGCAGACAGAAGCAAATATACCTTGGTTACCTGAGGTGGAAAAATCTTTGACATAACCTATTCCATACTGCAGACCTGATTATTTC
>CAUYRH010150186.1:0-12528 GCA_963574655.1 Perodicticus potto | reverse complement strand
TCTATTTGTGAATGGGACCCTCTGGATTGGCTAGTTTGTCATTCCTTGGAGGAGTTGAACTGTTTTGTTTATTCATGTTGCCAGAGTTTTTCTGCTGATTCCACCCCATGATTGTTTTTCAGCATTTATCTAGATGAGCAGGTCGGGTGAAATTGGACTGGGAACTTCTACGGTTGTGGTTGACCAGCCCTTCACCTAGGAGCTGACTCTGGTGACTGCAGATTTTCCTCTACAATTTTGCAAAGTACTTGTACAGTATTATAATCTGTGACTCTAGAGGCCTGCTTGGTGTAGTGGGGGTAGGTGGCTCTGTCTTGTATTCAGCTGATCTCTGTCTAACCCTAGTGTATCAGTAACCCTGGGTTGCAGTCTCAGCTTTGGTGAAATACAAACAAATAGGACATCCCTTCCCCCACCGGTAATATCTGGAAGAGGACAATCAAACCTTCCCACTACAGAAATACCTGGGACCCACCTTGGAGGGTCCTCGTATAATTTGTCTAGTTCACGAGTTCCAGACCAATTGTCCCCGACAGCCCCCCACTCTCTAGCTGGAGAGTTCAAGAGGACTCCAGCAACTAGATGTTGGGGGTCTATTGGCAACTCGAGAGTGATTTGAGCACCTTTGGTGCTCCAAGGAGTCAGAAGTGCCTATCCAGTAGGAGGTTTAGAACCAGGGGGTTGATGCTTCTTACCTCACCTTGGTCGTCCTTTACCACCGGATTCTGGTCACCCCAGTCCCTGGTAGTCTTTCTGGCAGACTCTATTAGCCCAGTCTCTGTGGCCCTGCTCTGTCCAATAAGTAAATGTGCCAGGGCTATGTGCCTGCCAGAGTCAAAGTGAGGTTGTTGCCTCCTCCTCGTGGATACCACAGTCTACCACCATCTAGCAGGGGAGGCTGAGGTCTGCCTGCCTCAGGTGCTCAATGGCAGCTGAAGAAAGTTCCACCTGAGCTTGGTCCAAACCTGAGGATATCCAGGCAGCAAAAGAATTTCTCCCTCGGCCTCTGCACCTTTGTTGCTGCTGTTCTGCAATAATGGAATCCCTATAGGGTGAGGTCTGGTTCTCTCTGGAAGGCCCCAGAGTTTGGGAGATGAGTCTCCACAGTTAGACCGCAGCAAGATTACTGTACTAATGCTGATGTTGGGTGGGAGTTGTCTCCTCTCAGGTTCGTGTACTTCAGCAGCTTCCCAGCCACCACCCGCAGTGCAGGAACCCAGGCCTCTGTCTGCTGCTGAGATACTCTTTTTCTTTGGGCCAGGTCCGTCACCTTTCCCTCTATGTCTTCCTGTACAGTTACTGGATTCACAGGTACAGCCCAGCTGTACAGCCACCTTCCATGCAATGCCCGGTCCTAGCCAAGAAATGCAGACAATCTGGATTCTGGAGGAGTTGGACTTCTAGAATGCCAGGCCGGGGGTGCGAGGGTAGACTGAAGGATCGAGGTGGCAAGGAAAATATTTGTTCAAATTTCGCAGACAAGGGAGTTCCCAGACTCTCAGTAGGGGTTCTTTTGAGAAGGAGTCCTAACTTCCAGGAATTCCCCCCAGTGGGGTGAGGAAGGAGAGCCTCAGTTTATTGCTCACCAGTAGAGATCACACAGTAAGCAAGCAGCCTTCTTGGGAGAGGGGATGGCCACACAACCTCTTTGGGATGAGATCTGTACTGAAAATAGTTTCTTTGGGATCGAAGCTTGCCTCAGCAGGGAAGACGAGCAATTATCTATCTCATCTCTCAGCTCAAGCTCCCCTCCTTCAGCTTAGTTGGATTCTTTCTGGTTGTTATCTCTCCCTCCAGACTGGAGCCTTGGTTGGGAGCTGGCTCCAATCGACCACCGTACCCTGTTTCCCCTTGTTCTTGTTGGATGTGAAAATTGGAGATAGGGAAAATAGCCAACCTGAGGATTTAGCAGAACACCAATCACATTGAGACCAAATGAACTAATAAACAGATAAAAAGGGCCTACCAGACACACAAGCCCTCTGATGCATGCACAGTCAGAAACACAAAGACATACAGACAAAACAAAACAAACAAACAAAAAAACAAAACAAACAAAAATCTATAATAAAAATAATAGTTGTAAAATAATTGAAAAAAAAAAAGCCTCTAAAGAATCTGATGTAAGCACTCTCAGAAACCATAAGAAGGGAAGAAGAGGAAGAGAGAAAGAAAAGAAAGAAAAAAGAGTATTGTTTGCAAATGAGTTAAAAAAGAAGAAAGGAAAAAGAAAAATAAAATTAAAAATAGAAAAAATAAAATTAAAAAAATAATAATAAATAAAAAATTAACAATAGCTCCTCCAAGAAACGGATGGGAAAAAATAAAAAAAAGGCACCAACCTCAAAAATATTATTCTTGTATGTATATAGAAATACACATCTATACGTATGAGGTAGATGTCAACTTTAGTGGGAATAAATTTATAATGCAATATACTTTCTGGATACCAGGTGGCACTGTGACTGGTTCCCAGGCTTATACCTGAGTCACAGTTTACATTGCTACCAGGGAAACCACTCTACTTGGCCGGTCACCATTTTTGGAGCTTCCATAAAAGTTTATTTCCTAAATGTTACCCCACTTCGGTTGCTCTGTTCCAGACGGCACACCTATCTGACCTCCAAACTCAGTGCAGGAGTCCTCGCTTCACAAATATTTCCACTTGCTCCCACGTTCTCCCATGAACTGGCAACTGCAATCAGCTGTGAGGGAGGGGCTGGCTGCTGCTGCTCTGGCCGCTGTCGCCACCCCCACAGCTGCAGCGCGTGGGGATCTCTTTCCCAATTTCTGAGGCTCAGAGTCCCTCCATTGAGCCCCCAGTTCCCCACGCAGCCTGAATAGCCAGACCTCACCAGGGATGGTATGGACTGTTCAATTTCTCCTGCTGTTCTGGGAAAAGGTGTCCGCCATTTCAGACAATTCAAAATGTCTGTTTCCCAGGCGGGTTCCCCTCCCCTCAATTTTCCCTTGGGCTGCCCAGCCCTCTGTGGCTCTGAGGGGCACCCCTTTCTAGACGTCTAACTCCGTTTAGGAATCCACACTTCACCGAAATTTTCATCAACTAGATTTTGTGAATTGTGAACTGCCACTCTCCGTGAGGTAGGGGCCGACTGCCAGCCAGTGTGGCCAGGCAGGGGAAAAACTCTACAGTAAAGTCCATGGCTTTGAATTACACCTCAAACACAGCAAGCCACCAATTCACCGTGTATCTCCAGGTGTCTATCCACTCCAATAATCCACAATTGGAAAGATCCAGAGCCCCCTCCCTCTCACCTGATGACTAGGGAGAGATGGGCTACACGTCTGTCCCGACTGCCATCATGCTCCACCCTGTAAAGCTTAATTTAGAGTATTATATTTTAGAGAATTAAGTTTTATTTCTTTGTTTTTTATTTTTTTTATTTTTTTTTTTAGACAGTCTCACTTGGCCACCCTTGGTAGAGTGCAGTGGCATCATAGCTCACAGCAACCTCAAACTCCTGGGCTTAAGCAATTCTCTTGTCTTCGCCTCCCAAGTATTGGGACTACAGGTACCTGGCTATTTATAGAGATGAGGTCTTGCTCTGGCTCAGGCTGGTCTTGAACCTGTGAGCTCAGGCAATCCACCCACCTCAGCCTCCCATGTGCTGGGATTATAGGCATGAGCCACTGTGCCTGGCCCCCTAAGTTTTATTTTTTTCAGATGTATGTAATGGTGGATTAAATGTTGAAAGAATATGAGTAGGTAGATGTCCTGCCATATCTTTGAAGGATAGTTAATTATTGCAATTTTTTTCTTAACTGCAGCACTTTCTTTCCTTACACAATGACCATGTTGCTGGCACCTAATGTTTTCACATTAACAGTAGAAAACCAAAATTTGTCATCTCTTAAAGCAGTGGTTCTCAACCTTTGGGTCACAACCCACAGGAACTGTATTAAAGGGCTGCAGCATTAGGAAGGTTGAGAACCACTGTGACTTAAAGTATTGAGATTTGCATACAAAAACCTTACATAAATTAAAAGGATGAATAAATTTACAGGTGTAAATGCAAACTGCTTCCAACTCAAGCCAAGTAATCACTCATGGTATTCTGGCAGGAAAACATCAGGCGAGAAAGGAAACTGGGTCCCAAAGGCTTGGACTTTTCCAACCCTGTTAGACTAGCAAGACAGAAGTGACAAGTAGTCAGGAATCTTGCCAGCCCCTGGAGATCCTGGAATGGTCAGCTTTGCATTAATACCCTGCACAGACCGAGAGGCTGATGACCACACAGATTCACCAGGCTACAGATTTATCTTCCACAAGAACATTCTCTCATCTCAGCAAGAGGTGACTGAGCCACAGATCTCAGAGGTTCAAATCAAAGACATGTACAGGGCATCAAACATATCAAGGGAACAGTAAACTTGAACACAAGGTCAAAATCAGCTACAAGTTCTACAATCTAGTGCTGTTTGTTACCAGATACAAGCTTCAAGGACAATTTCTTTTCAAAGGTGTCTTCCAGTTTTGTGAGGCGAGTGTGAGGTGTGCATTCACCAGAGCAGATCTGTACTTCTGAACCAACTTGTGCAGAAGGCGTTATATCTGCTCACAGTCCATTTAGAAGCATTTGTGGTGGATGATGGAGGGCCCGGACTCATCGTACTCCTGCTTACTGATCCACATCTTCTGGAAGGTAGACAGTGAGGCCAGGATGGAGCAGCCGATCCACACTGAGTATTTGTGCTCAGGGGGCATGATGATCTTGATCTTCATGATGCTGGGAGTCAGGGTGTCTTTCTGCATCCTGTCGGTGATGCCAGGGTACATGGTGGTGCCACCAGACAGCACTGTGTTGGCATAAAGGTCCTTGCAGATGTCCACGTCACACTTCATGATGGAGCTGAAGATCTTCTCTTGGTTGCTGCAGGATTCCATACTCAGGAAGGAGGCCCGGGAGAGCGCCTCTGGACACAGGAACCCCTTGTTGCCAGTGGTGATCACCTGGCCGTCGGGAAGCTCATAGCTCTTCTCCAAAGAGGAAGAGGAGGATGCAGCAGTTGCCATCTCTTGCTCAAAATCCAAGGCGACATAGCACAGGTTCTCCTTGATGTCCTATGGCGGTGGTGGTGATGGTGAAGCAGTAGCTGCACTCTGTGAGGAACTTCATTCATGAGGTAGTCTAGTCAGTCAGATCCCAGCCAGCCAGGTCTCCAAACTCAGGATGGTGTGGGGGAGGGTGTTCCCCTAGTAGATGGACACCGTATGGGTGACTCCATCTCCAGAGTCCATGACGATGCCAGTGATTTGCCCAGACACATATAGGGACAGTACAGCCTGAATGGCCACGTACATAGCTGGGGTGTTGAAGGTCTCAAACATGACATGGGTCATCTTCTCTCTGTTGGCCTTGGGGTTTATGGGGGCCTCTGTCAGTAGCACTGGCTGCTCCTCAGTATTGAGATGTTTTTATAATAAAAATAATGTGGGTACTATAAAGAAAGTATTGAAATATGGCCAAGTTTAAAGAAATAAAATGTATAATTATGGCACTCAGAGACAACTGATTTTAATACTGATATAATCCCTTATCTGGTCCTTTCGGCAAACTGTATTTTGAAATAATAGTTTTTCAGATTTTATTAGGGTAATCCAATGTGTTTACTGTGGATTTTATGATATCCTTGGTGGAATGTGGGGCAGTGCTTCATAATCAAACATAGTAATATTTCTTCAATAGAATGTATACGTATTCACTCTAAGCAAGATAAGGACTATAAATAATCTCACACTTATTCAATTATTCATGCCAGACTTTTTTATTCTTTTGCAACAGAGTCTTTCTCTGTTTCTTTGGGATCATCATAGCTCACAGCAACCTTGAACTCCTGGGTGCAAGTGGTCCTCTTGCCTCAGCCTACCGAGTAACTGGAACTGCAGGTGCCTGCTACCACACTTGGCTAATTTTTCTATTTTTAGTAGAGACAGGGTCTCACTCTGGCTCAGACTGGTCTCCGAATTCTGAGCTCAAGCAATCCTCCGGCCTCAGCCTCCCAGAGTGCTAGGTTTACAGGTGTGAGCCACTGCACTTCATGTCACATTTTTGATTCCAGATGATTTATAAACATCTTTCTATTTTAGAGTGCTTTTTATTTTGGAATTGCATATAAGAGATTGTGGACTTTTATTTTAGTACAACACTTACATGATTTCTAAGCACTCATGTGAAGTTGGGGCAGCAGGGCACCAGAGCAAGGGATGCCTTCAGGGGAAACAAGACAGATAAGTACACAGAAGATATTTGCAAACCAAGTTCATCTGTTCAAAATGTACATAGTTGTTACTACTTTTCTTTATGGTAAATGTGATTCATACCACCAAAAAATTGCTCTTGCTGGGCATCATGGGAGGAGTTTAACGTACACAGACATTTGTGCTCTTCATACCGATAGAGTTATATTTAAGGGATTGGGGTCCTGTCCCTTCAAAAGGTGCCTGATAACAAGGAAATGCTGCCAATAAGGATTTGTCTGTATTCACCTTTGTTTTCAGGCCTTTGATAGCTTTGGCCTCAGTTTTGCCCACAGATGTTGATTCCCATTTTCATCCACTTGGATCTGTCATCCCTTGCTGGAGATGACCCCACATTTGATCCTACTTCTGTTCCCAATTCTCTTTAGCTCAAAGGCCAGACTGTGGCAGCCTTCCCATGCTCTCCAAGCAAACAAATACCATCCCATCTCTGGTTTCACTTTTGCAAATTATTTTGGCACTGACATTTCACAGTGACCCTGCTCTGTTCTACTCGGTCAAGTTAAGACAAGCATGACCTGAAAAATGGTTGTGAAAAAAATAAAGATGAAGGTTAAGTGCATGTAGCATCTGTTAAAATTGAAGAGATAGCTTGAGAGGCAAGTGTCAGAAATTAAGCAAGTAAATAACAGAGCTCTGTGAGTCATTGGTTTGTAACTTGATGGCTGCCTGTTTGTGCCTCTTACTGTGTCTCTAAATTTCAACATTCTGCCAGATAATGAGTATTTTGCAGAAGCAAATGTCAGAATTCTTTCTTTTATGCAAACAAAGGAAGGGAATTTGGTAGAATGATAACTAATGGATGGGAAAATATTGAAATCCTATAATTACCTGTGATAAACAATATGTTATACTTTCTTTTCTCTGTTCTGAATCTGCCACTGCAGTTTTTTCTTGTCTAATGCAGTATTTCAGGCAGGCATTGCTTTTCAATTATATATCTCAAGCTGAAGTTCCTACTGACAGGTAAAATGAAAGCACATTGTGGTTATTATGTTTTTTCTTCTCTTCCTCATGGACTCCAAGTGCCGATGTCTTAATTTAAGTCCCAATAACAGGAAGTCCAAATAGAAATGTTATTAGAAAGCTATGGATATGTAGTTAATGAAATATGTATGATTACAATATTGCAGGACATGTGTAATATTGATAGAAACTCAACTTATCTCAATTTTTAATAAAGGCTTAATTTAAAATATGGATATTTGGGGGAGTGATTTGTTTTATTATTTTTGCAAATGTGGCATATGTTAGTTTCTTGCTGAGAATCTGGTGGAGTCAATTTCCTTCTGTAATTTCTCATTTTCAATTTCCTTTTTTTGGAAGCACATTTCTATATGCTCTTCTGGACTCTGGCATTTTTGAATGTCCTAGGGTGAGAGGAAGACTAATAATATGTTTTGAGTTACTCTGGAGCAGTTAAATGGGCCACTAAAGATTCTCCATGGTCTATTTTAATTGGCATTTGAACGTACTCTTTGAAGATTTGGGCCAATAACTTAGCCTTAGACTCTATTCTTAAGGAAACCTGAGTTTGATTTAGGCATTGTTAAAATGGAGGATCCCAGGAAGTAGACTTATGTGGACTGAAATTTGCCATGTAGTTACTAGAGATTGTAATTGTAGATTGGTTGAGCCCTGACATTTTTTTTTTTTTGTGGTTTTTGGCCCAGACTGGGTTTGAACCCACCACCTCTGGCATATGGGGTTGGTGCTCTACTCCTTTGAGCCACAGGTGCCACCCTCTGGCCTTTTTTTAAATGCTAAGAAAATCACATGCTATATAGATTATTCATATTGAGCAGTCATAGATAAACAACTGGAACCTGTAATCTATTAAAGATATTGTCTTTGTAGATTTGAAAGACTATTTCATTGTCATGTCTTATTTCAACTATTTGTCCTGAGAATTTGTATAATTTAAACCAAAATAATAATATATTTTGTATCTTTTTTGTCAAATATTTTTACATATATACTCATTTTATTCTCATGAAATCTCTTGTGAAGAGAGATCTTTGTATCCATTTTAGAGCTGAGAGAACTGAAGCATAGAAAGGTGAAGTAATTTGCTCAGGTTTGCCCAAGTTCACCCATGGAGTTAGGAAATGGCATTCCTAGGAGTCTAAGTTAGGTCTATCTGTGCAAAACAGAAAATGAAAAATGGTTAGATCCTCAGGTGTACACTATAAAATGAGATAAATCAAAATAAATAGAAGAAACAAACTTTTGTAAGACAGGGTAATGCTCTGTCACTCTACATAGAAAGCAGTGGCATCATCATAGCTCACTGCGACCACAAATTCCTGGGTTCAAGCAATCCTCCTGCTTCAGCCTACTGAGTAGCTGGGACTACAGGCACGTGTCACCAAGGCTGGCTAATTTTTCTTTTCTTTTCTTTTTCTTCTTCTTCTTCTTCTTTTTTTTTTTGGTTATGGACAGCATCTCTCTCTTGCTCAGACTGGTCTCAATCTTCTGACCTCAAGTGATTCTCCCATCTTGGCGTCTCAAAGTGCTAGGATTTCAGGTGTAAGCTACCATGCCCAGATTAGAAGTAACAGTTTAAAAATTGGTTAAAATTTATCTTTAAGGGCCATACCCTTTATGGCCTATTTTCTTATGAGACTGACTGAGCCTTGGGTTAGAGGAGAGAATATGGATTACTTGGTAAGAGAAATCTTTATGTTTGAACAACCAATTTAAAATGGATGTCACAGTGATCATATCCAGTTGTAGGACATAGCACTTTTGTCCTATGAGCCAGATTAAGTATCTTAAACTGGTGCTGAAAGAATGGTTATGCTGCCCATTTATTTCCTTTGGGTGAAAGAGCATATATTTCCAGTCAAACAACCTACTTATTTACCCTTTGAGGGGGTGGGTTGCAAAGACAAGTTCATGGGCAGGTACATTTTGTTTAGCCTATTTTTCACATCGTCTGAAGATTGCCTAGAAATGTGTAGGCTGTGGTGCAGTACCACTCTGGGGGACTCTGGGAAGAGGCAGGATGCCAGCACTTGGTAATCATAAAAAGCACTCAAAGTTAAGAGCTTTATCTCTGCTGTCAGATTTCCTGGGTTGGAATACTGGCTTTGCCATTCACTATGCAAACTTTCTGAACCTTAATTTTCTCAATTGTAAAATAGGGATAAGAAGTGCTTTCCTAAATAGGAATTTGGGGAGAGTTGGATGTGTTATTACATATAAATACTTAGAATGATATTTAGCTCATAGTAAGCCCTCAATAAATGTTAAATGTTGGCCATTACTCCTTTTAGTTCCTGTATGCTGGTCTGGACTCTGGTATTTCTGGGATATGACAGAAAATGGAATATAATTGTCTCTCAGTATTCATGGGTAATTGGTTCAATGAGCTCTCATCAATACTAAAATCTATATATCTTTGATATAAAATGTTGTGGTATTTGCATATAACCTGTGCACATCCTCCTGTATGCTTTAATCATCTCTAGATTCTTTATGGCACCTAATAAAATGTAAATTCTGTGCACAGAGCTGCTATATTGTATTGTTTAGGAAATAATGATAAGTGCACATATTTAGTACAAATGCAATTTTTTTCTCAAATATTTTCTAGCAGCGAGTGGTTGAATCCACAAATACTAAACCCATGGAATATAGAGGATTGAATATATATGGTCCTTTAGAAAAATGACTGTGATATAATCATATCAAAAGCATTTTGAAGAATTTTTTTCTATCACTAAGAGCCTAGAGAATGAGATGACCAACATCTCCTATGACATCCAGATGGGATCTATATTTATCCCATTTTTGATGTTTCTTTCCATGGGTTTGTATACGGTTCTAGAACTCCTATTGCAATGTTTCATTTCTGTCCTGGTACTGATGATGAACATGTTTACTAAATATGTCCAAGTGGAAGCAGGTTTTCTAGAAGTGCAGTAAGATGCATTGAGAAGGAAATTGATTAGCCAACGCAAACTTTCATTGACTTGTCCGTGTGAGTTTGTCATTTTAATTATTAGGTTTTTAATACTAGCAAGTCAGTTAATGGCATCAAGAAAACAACTGCTGTTGTGAGAGAGTAAATAATGGCAGTATAGTTACTCTAGTGTGAGGGTTATTTTTGTATCACATTTCATTGTGCTAGCCTGTCTGATTTATGGCTGTAACTAACTGACCCTGGCTCTGGCCCTATCTGCTCACACAGTAATTTTAAGCAAGTCTCTCTCAAAAATACCCTGCCAAAGTATTTATGGAAGATCCCAAGGGTTATCGTATATGAGCTCAGAATGGCCAGACCACCACCACTGCTGCTGATACTGTGCCCCAGATGCTCCATGCTGCTGCCTTGCCAGCCTGCTGTGTACTGCTGATTGTCCTGGTATTGATATTCTCAATCTTTGTGGAGCAATGAGACCTTGGCAGTCAACTGCATAGTCAAAAGGGACATAGGTTTCTCCTTTCTGCATTATGCTTCCCTTAGGGGAGTCTCCTAGCATGCCGTTTGGGTCCTGAGGTATTAAGTTTAGTCAGCATAGTTTGGGCTATTATGCACAGTGCTTATGTCACAGTACTTGTGTAGTCAGAGAAGTTGGAGGGACTGAGATGTCTGAGTTTTTTTTGAAGGGAAATTTTGTTGAATACAGAATTCTAGGTGTCTTTTTTTTTTTTTTTTTAATACTTTCCATATTTCACTCCACTAAGTCGTTGCTTTCCTGGCATCTGATGAGAAGTCTTTGTAATTCCTATCCTCGTTCCTCTTTATTTCTTTCAGAAATTTCCCCTTGTCTTTGGTTTTCCTCAGTTTGAATATAGTATACTGAGTTGTAGATTTTATGGTGTTTATCCTGCTTCATGTTTTCTTAACTTCTTCAGTCTTTGATTTGGTGTCTGTCATTAATTTTGGAAAATCTCAGCCATTATTACTTCAATCATTTTTTCTGCTCCTTTCTATTTTGCTTATCCAGATATTTAAAATTGTTTATTTTTCCTTTATTCCCGAGTTTCTACATTTTCTCTTCTTGTTATATCTCTTTTTTCTGAAGAAATGTCTTTAATAATTGACAACAGTCCAGCTATTTATGAATTTTTTTGAGAATTAAAAAACTCTTCATTCCTAAAGCATATTTTCAATGGATACAGCATTTGAGATGACATTTCCTTTCTTCCAGCTCTTTTAAAATGCCATGGGCCTTTCTTCTGGTCTTTGTCTTTTCTAGTAAGAAACCACAGTCCTTCATAACATTGTTCCCCTACACATTATTCATCATTTTTCTATGGCTGTTTTCAGAAACTTTTCCTTTGTATTTAATTTTTTCCTTGTTTTTAGTTTTTGAATATGATATCTCTTGGAATGTATTTAACTGGTTTATCTGAACTTGGTTCCTTTAGCTTATTGTATATGTAGGTTTATGTCTTTTGCTAAACTTGAGAAGTTTTCAGTCATTATTTCTTCAAAGATTTTTAGCACTCTACTACTTTTCTTGGTAAGCCTTTTGTTGTTATCCCCTAGGCCTCTGAAGCTCTGTTCATTTAATTAAATCATTTTTTCTCTGCATTTCAGAGTAGATCATTTCTTTAACTCTTTCTTCGGGTTTACAGAATTGCTTTTCCTCTCCCTTTTGCTTTTGAGTCATCTAATGAGTTTTTATTTTTTTTAATTCAGTTATTGTATACTTTAGTTCTAAAATTCTCACTTGGTTCTTTTGTAAACCTTAATTTCTTTGAAGATATCTTTGTATCTTTCTGTTTGTTTCAAGTTTTCCTAATGGTTCATTTGAGCATTCTTACAATAGCATCTTTAAGGATTTATCAAATAATTTCAAAATCTGCATCATCTTATCACTGACCTCCTAATTGTCTTTTCCTATGTAAGTCAAGATTTATGTAGTCCTTCATATGACTGAGATTTAGGATTGTAACATGGACATTTTGACCATTACATTATGAGACTCTTCATCTTGTTTATATCCTTTGAAGCATGCTGATTTTTTGTTTTTATCAGGCAATTGATGTGGTTCAGTTCAAACCACAAGTTCTGAGACATCTGGATACTGAGGTTTCTGTATCAGTTTCATTCTAAATGACTTTAAATATAAAGCTAAGCTATGTTTTTATTATTTTTTTTTATTGAATCATATCTGTGTACAATAATTCAGTCATGGGGTACAGTGTACGGGCTTCAGATACAATCAGAGATATTTTCATCAACCTGATTGCGATAACATTCAAGAGACTTTCTCATTATTTTGTGAGAACAA
>CAUYRH010150182.1:0-20856 GCA_963574655.1 Perodicticus potto | reverse complement strand
GTACACCTGAGCTGGCGGGTTCGAATCCAACCCAGGCCCGCCAAACAACAATGACGGCCGCAACCAAAAAATGGCTGGGCGTTGTGGCGGGCGCCTGTGGTCCCAGCTACTTGGGAGGCAGAGGCAGGAGACTCGCTTGAGCCCAGGAGTTGGAGGTTGCTGTGAGCTGTGATGCCATGGCACTCTATCCAGGGTGACAGCTTGAGGCTCTGTATCAAAAAAAAAAAAAAAAATTCCTGTGTCTATGCACTGTTTTATTACTATTGTTGTTGTTGTTGTTGGGGATTCATTGAGGGTACAAGAAACTAGGTTACACTGATTGCATTTGTTAGGTAAAGTCCCTCTTACAATTGTGCTTGCTCTGAAAAGCTTTTAAAAGATCCTGAATGTCTTTAAGGGAAGAAAGGAGTCACAATAAATGTATAACTCTATGCATAGTCTGGACAATGGAACTGCTTAATAAATGGCAGAACCATTCATTCACTTATTAAATAAGTTTGTCCCTGAGCACAGACAGGACAGGTAGCCAGGAGGATACCTCAGTTCAGGGCACCAGCAATGATCTTACCAATGATTTCCTTTAGGCTTCGTGTCATCACCAGATAAAGTGCTTACAGGCACAACCAGCTTCCCAGCAGAGGAAATTAATTCTACAAAAAGGAATTTTGACTCTGGATTCTATCTCAGGTAAGCTGACAAAACCAGGATTCATATATTTTTATAATCCAGCACTCATTACGGTACCAGACTAACACTAACACTCAGTAAAAACAATCATATGAACAAGGCGTGCCAATATATAAATATTGACCACCCTTTATTAAGCAATTTATGTTAATTATTTAATAGTCTCTATTTTGCTAACAGACACTATTCTTATTACATTTTCAGGTAAGAAAAATGAGGTATAACAAAGGTATTAATTTGTTCACATTCTTAACATTTGTTGGTGATAATGTGTTTTAAGAGGTTTGACTCGAAAGCTATAGATTAGCTTCATAGTAGGGCTGAGTACATTTTATACTTTTTCTTCCATTCTTGAGATACTTTGCTAAGAAGAATATGTTCCAGCTCCATCCATGTAAACATGAAAGAGGTAAAGTCTCCATCTTTCTTTAAGGCTGCATAATATACCATTCCATGGTATACAGTCGGATTCAGACAAAACTTACTAAAGGCAGAATACAAATGTCTTCATACAATAACTAAGAAAATGACATGATGGCTATGTCAAACAGTTTGATGAAAATGTTTCAGATTGTATATGAAACCAACACATTGTACTCCTTGATTGCACTAATGTACTCAGCAATGATTCTACAATAAAAAAAAAAAGAGGTTTGACTCAAGAGATCTTAAACATCAAACATCTGTTTTTCTCCTATAATTCTAGAACCTATAAGAATCACTGGCACAAAATCAATATAGGATAGATTTTTTTTTTAAAGATTGATCCAGTAAGCATAAAATGAGTGTCAGAGAGAGTAATTATGACTAGGCAGGTGGCAACTAGTCACTATGAATACGGGGGATTTCAGCTCAATTCTTCATTATTATTTTAGGATGATAATGATAGAGGTAGAAACATGTCCTACTCCTGCTTTCCACAGTTACAATAGCCTTTATCCTCTTATCTCTCTGTGCCATCCCCCCTTTTCCCATTGACTGATGAACATTGAAATCTAAATGAGTTTCAGGGTACCTCAACGTTAAGCCCTCAATGATGTGCTCAGGCTGAGTGAGAACAGTTTTAAGGGGTGCACCATTCACTGTGTGTGTCCTACAAATAGACATATATACTTTATTAGTAATTAAAAGAGCATTTCATGTTCTCCCATTCCTCTGTACTAATTGTCCTCCTCAGGGTTAACTCAGACAATTAGAAAGAACCACAAGGGCAGCAGAACTCTCACCTCTCATTAGGTTTTGCATCATAAGGGAAATTTAATTCCATCTCTAGGAAGAGATGTCATATTTTAACATAGTCTTAGAGCACCTGAAAGTCTACATCTTGTTTTATTTAATTTTATTCCTTATTTTACTGTATGACAGACACAGGCATTCTCAGGTCACCAGTTCCTGCAGGTGGAAGAGACCCTTAATTCTTATTACAATGAATTTTAGGTGTCATAAAATATTTATGCTATAAGAAATGGCAAAGGACCAAATGCTCAGAACATCATCTCTATCCATTACACACAGTGGGCTTAGCCCCAGAAGATCTTTGATTTTAATGTTGTTAAAATAACCATATGTCATCTGCCATGACATGAAACACTGTTTCCTCTGTTAAAAAAAAAAAAAAAGGAAAAAAAATCCAACATAACTTCTTCATGCAATAATGCTGGATGCAGTGAAAAATATATATATACACATTTTGTTACCAACATCTGACCTTTAATCCAGTGGACACTATTATGTATACCAACTCTGCCATGGGTTTCAGTATCTTTGGCAACCACCAAAACTA
This sequence comes from Perodicticus potto, assembly GCA_963574655.1. NCBI lineage: Eukaryota > Metazoa > Chordata > Mammalia > Primates > Lorisidae > Perodicticus > Perodicticus potto. Next base: position 18,386 of record CAUYRH010150182.1, on the reverse strand, counting down.
ACTGACTAAAAAATTTGTGCATACTTAACTTTCAAATGCATTACTTATTTCAGGCTATGAAGGAAGTAACTGCATATACCCCTTTATTCTTTTCCAGACATGCAGCACCTTGTTTAAGTGTGGTGTTCCAGTGAGTCCTCAAGCCAAATTTCTATGTTAACTCTTTTCTTAAACATGCCTGGGCATTAATTCTTCTCATCCCACTTTCTTTGTATGTGTGTACGTATTAGCATACCTATTCTAATGCATTTGATCGTCTCATTCTCCTAAACTTTCTGTTAGGAAAGAGCTGATTTTTCAGCTCATCATAGAAACTTCCTTTAAGAATACTAACACCTAATTATGGAACTAGGCACATGAACATTAACTACCAGAAGGGCATGAAACCATTGTAAACAATTTAAAACAAGCCACTGCATTTCACATACATCAATGTGCTATTAATTACTCCTGTAAGTAATCTTTGTAGCTCTTTCCTTCCCCCTGCTAGCCCTTACCCCTCAATCAAAATTTACAGACAAGGGCAGCAGCTGTGGCTCAGTGGGTAGGGTGCCTGCCCCATATACTGAGGGTGGTGGTTTCTAACCTGGCCCTGGCCAGCTAAAACAACAGTGACAACTGCAACAACAACAACAACAATTACAGACAACTTCAAGGAGAGTAGCCAAAAATAACTTTTATCAAAAACACATGCAACTTTTATCAGAAATAATGGCTTCATTGCTTCTCTCATTTTATTTCTGCAGCAGGTAATTATTAAAATTAAGCCCTTTATAAAATAAAACAGGGTAATTCATCTCAGATTATATCTCACACATAGGTGAAATGACTCATGAATAGTTATGGGGGGGTAAGTATTGATGCTAGAAAGATAACAATAATTAAGTTAAAGCCAACCCTTGGATGTCAACAGCCACTCACAGATTCCTTGGCAAAGGTGATGAAGAAATTATAACTATCATGAATATTACATATTAGGCTTTAATTATCAGGGTAGAAGCCTGGGCTTTGATGATTTTTTAATGAAAAGCAGGATGATTTCCTAATTTAGCATTTTTTAATTTAAAAGCTCATTAGCATCAATATTCAACAATTCAACAAGACTCTTCAAAGAGAAGTAGCACAGAGGTGAAGAGACTTAAGCTACATTTTCAACATTAAGACCCTGTAAAGACTTATGTTTTTTGTGACCCAATATAGGATTTTTTTTCAATTTTCCCCATCCTTGTTGTTCTATGGAATATTACATTTTAAAATATTTTTATACTCTGTCAAGAGGGGGACACTGTATTGCTAAATACTAGGGGTATTTTAAATGCTGAAAAATCTGGAAGTCTATGTTCAGGTGGTAAAGAGGTAGAGCTAGGTCTATTACCTTGAGGACCTGAGCCAACCTACCCTTAGCTTAAACATTACTCTGCCAATGTGTTTTAAAATACTGACTCGGTCAAAAAGCAAAGTCTGTCTTCAAAATTCAGTCCCCCAAACCTGTCAATAATCTCACCTGATTTATAAACTAATGTACAAACCCAACAGAACTCATTATTGGTTTTATAGTAATAATTTAGATTGAATTTATCAGAGGAAAGAAAGCATAAGTTACTAGCAGGAGAAGAAAATATTTAACAGGAGCTGATGATATATTCACTATTTTCAAGAAAAGCACAATACAGGATCTCTGCTATATAAGTTTTGCTCTTTTTAATTCTTCCTCTAAAATTTTCAGGCAGTACTATTTTTAAAATTATACTACTGTGAATTTTTATTCTTCATGGTAGCTACATTAAGGGCCGCCAATGTTAAAGGTACTTTCTGTGTATATACAGAAAATGACATGAATTGCCACCCTCTTGCAGATATTTTAATGTTTCCTAAGCACATTACTTGCACCTTTGCACGTCATCAACAGGTAACTTCTAGATTGTTGTTTTAAGCATGCATAAGATAGTTAGGCATATATTTTTATGGCTGGTAATATGCATCTTTTTCCTTAAACATTCAAGAGAAACATGTTGCCATGATTCCATGTGCAAAGAGGAATTTGGGAATAACTGATGTTATTAATAATTTCCATTTCTGTGTGGGAGAGAGATTGAAAATCTTTCTGAGGGTTACACTCTTAAATATATTAAAAACAGTCATGAAATAGCTTTTCAGGTTTGGATGCAATTGGAGCTCATTCACAGACTATTTCCATCATAATAGGATCTAAAAAGTGAGTGCAAGAGAAAAAAAGGGCTGATTCAGCCCTTGACACAATGTAGAATTGTTCTCTACAGTAATATCTGTAAGGTTTTATCCAGCCTGGTTAGACACCCAGATCTCATGGCCCTGCTATTTTTAACTTGAAAAGCTGTTTCCTAATAGCAGTGATGATTATTCTACCAAACCTTTTCTCTCTCATTAATACATAAAAGGAAAGCAGTATTTTTGGAAACTGAGAATGAAGGAAAATTGGCACATGGGTGCCAACTAAAGGAGAGCTCTACCTAAGTTTGCACAAATGCTTTTATTATCCCAAGTCAGTGCTGTCTGGTGGAATAAGCATTATTTAACAATGGAGTTGAGACAACAAGAGAAAACCTGAGGAAATTGAAATAGGGCTTGTAAGGTCTGTGGTAACGACCATAAAATTGCATTGATCTGTACCCATCCACAAGCATTACTTGTGGGAAAAAAACTAAAACTAAATCTAAAAGTATTTAATGGCTGGATTTAGACTCAGTGACATAAATTAGACTATAATTGCCTTGTATTAAAAATTAAATCACTGGATAAATAGAACTCCAGAAAGCAGTGGGAGAAAATATCAAATCTTGATAACAATGCCTTCCTGCAGAACTTTTTGCAACTTGTGTAAATGTTATCATATCTCATTTAGTACATGTTAGTGATGTTTCCAGAAAATAATAATAATTTAGTTCAATTCCTTCAGTAAACTTCAGCTGATTTTAAGTTTCTGCTTTCTCACAACTCCAGTGGACAGCACTGTATTAGCTAAGAGACTCTGGTCTCCTTAGTGCTATGGAGGGCACAGAGGGAGGGAGGATAGAAGGGGGATGAGAGATCTGGGCAGAGACACCAAGAATCACTGACCGGCATTTTAGATGACATCAACCGTGGGTAGGAATTGCCATTTGTAATATTCACATTTTGAAATTGTGAGTTTAAAACACTTTGGATACATATTAAAGTCTTTGAATTACACAATGATTGATTGGAGAGAGTATTCTAGAAACAGAAATTTGGATGGCACACGTGACAAATACCTAGAAGACTTCAAAGTAAACTAAGGAAAAAGAAATGCTAACAACATGGAAGAACAGAAGGTCTCAGTCTCTGTTCCCTCACAAAACAATTATTTAACAACTGTTTATGGCCAAATATAGCTCGGAGAGAGCTCTAGAGTGTAATTAAAAAGCTATAGCACCTCAGTGGAACATAAAAACTGAGGATGGCCACATAGAAAAGTAAAGAAAGAATTTTCCATGTTTCACCTCATCTTTTCATTGGACATATCTGAGCATCAAGAGGAATAACCTTGTATGGAATTTCTCTCTATTGGGGGGCAGGGGGAGCAAGGGAATCAAGCAGCCTTTTCCACTGAGGATTCCAGCAAAAATCATCACCATTACAGATTTCTATAGCCTTAACTATAGAGGCTGCCACAGTCTTCACTAGTAAAAATCTCAGTTTATGGAGCCTCTTGGAACCCACACAGATATATCCCATCTCCTACCCTCAGCCTGAGTCACTAATGGAACACCTACTCTGGAGGTGTATCCATTGATCCTCCTTCAATTCAGGTAACATTGCATTCAAACCATCTTTAGACCCAGGATTACCATATTCCTATCCAATCTGGCTAGCCATGAAACTAGTACCCTGCTATGCCCCTCCCAGTTGACACCTCATGCCCAACTGCAGGTAAAGGCTTTTCCTTACCAAAGGCTATCTATAACTGCTCCTTCAAATGAGCATGTGACACTGAAAGGCTACAAGGAACAAAAATATTGGGGATATATCACCTCAATACTACAGAACGTAAATCTCCAATATCAGAACTTAAAGAAATGAACAATCTAAAAATTGCCTAACAAGGAATTCAAAATAATCTTCTTAAAGAGGCTCTTTGAACTACAAGTGCAACAACATCAGAAAATGAGAAAACATGTTCAACAAAAAGAGGTAAGTTAAAGAAAGAAGAAAATTCTGGTGCTGAAGAATACAGTGAATGAAATGAACAAAGCAGTAAAGAACTTCTACAGTAGACTTGATAAAGCAGGAGAAAGAATAATCAAATGCAAAGAAAGATATTTGAAATTATATAATCAAAGGAGGAAGAAAAGTAATGAAAATAATGAAGAAAGCCTACAGGTTTTATGGAACACCATCAAGGGAACCAATAATACTCCAAGGAAATTTCAGAAAGAGAGAAAGGGCAAAAAAGATTATTTAAAGAAATAATGATATAAAAATACGCAAATGTGGGGAAAGGAATGGATATCCATTATGGAGAATCCCAATGTACCTAAAATAAGCTAAAAGAAAATAGACTTACCCTGAAACATATTATAATTAACTTGTAAAAATTCAAAAGCAAAGAGAAATTTGAAAGCAGCAAGATAAAAATTACTTTAAATATATGAGGCAATGTTCACAAAATTATCAACAGATTTATCAGGAAAAACTTGTCAGGCCAGCGGCGAGTGAAATTATACCTTCAAAGTACTAAAATAGAAAATAACTTATCAATCAAAATACCATACCTAGAGAAACTACCCCTTAACAAATGAAGAAAGTATAAAGTCTTTCCTAAACAAAAATAAAGTTGAGAGAGTACTTCACCCCTAGGTCTGCCTTACCAAAAATATTTAAAGGGGTTTGTCAAGTTCAAATGAAAGTTCTCTACACAGCAGTATGAAGGCCCATGAAAGCTTCAACTTCACTGGTAAAGATAAGCAAATGTAGACCAGTTTGTTGTAAGGATTTCAAATTGTATATAAAACTATGATTTAATAAAAAAAAATTAGTTTCAGAAAAAGTAAAATGAAAACGAAAATTATCAACACACATGGGATGCAATACAAGTACTACTAAGAGGCAAGTTTATAAATATAAGTGATTACATTAAAAAGAACAATGCTCTTAAGATGTTTCAGGCAAAATAATAAATAGCACTACATTATTTAATATTATAGCAATACAAAATAATTTACTTACATCATTTAACAACTTATTTAATACAAAAGAAAGTACTTGAATAAGAACGACGATGACATTTTGTGGATTAATATGAAAAGTAGAAATAAAAAGTATGAAAGATTCCATGTTAATTATTTATATGTGTGTATGCCCAATTGATATGGAATCATTTGTAAAAATAAAATTTAAGATTCATTGAATAGTTTTGACAATTTTATAAATATCGGTTGAGTCCTTACACATGTGGAAAGATGGAGTAGACACTCTCTTCTTATTTGTCCTACTACACACAATTTAAAAGGTTTATATTTTATATATGACAACATAGTAAGATATTAAGAAGTAGATGAAAGAAGATAAGGGCTAAGGACCTCAGTATCTGTGTAAAGGCATGGTTGTATGCTTCCTGGGTTTGCTTTTTGTCTTATTTATTCCAGAATTAAAAGCTGTTGAGGGCGGCAGCTGGAAAACACCAACAGGCACAGACAGGACTGCACCAGCAAAACTATTTATTTGCCAAAAGACCAAGGGACTGGCTTAATAGTAAGGCAGAAAACTTTTAGATAACAATAACACTATTACATATAAATACTACCAAAAAATTGAAAAATAAGAAAATAGAAACTTCTGCCCCATTTTCATCCATCCTTACAAACTGATTGGAAACTCTAAACTTCCACCCTTGTCAGGCTATAAGAATCTCCACAATCTGCCTGAAAGTGAAGGCACCAAAGAAGTTTGGCACCAGAAAAGGCTGCGCTGGGAGTGGAGACTGCTATCCCCGCTGATTGATAACCCTACCATCTTGGCCTGCTTACTTTTCACCCTTGGAGTTTCACTTCCTGCTCCTTGCCCTGCTGTGTCAGTGAGACCACGACTTGGACCAGCCTGGATTTTCCACCTCCTTTTCAGTGATAACCAGACATGCCTTTCCCTCCACGCTGGAGACGTGTTGCAAGTAGATAGTTAAAACAGAAAGTCCAAAGTAAGATTCAATGTCTCAAAATATCTAAAATATCCAGGTTTTAGTAGAAAGAGCTTCATGTTATCAGGGACCAAGAAAATCTGAACTCAATTAAAAAAAAAATCAATGAATATCAAACTGAAATGCAAGACATAATATTATCTGACAAGGAATTTTAAGCAGCCAAGAAAAAGTTACTTCATCAAGTAGTAACTAAAGTTGAACTAAATTTAAAAATAATCTCACTCATAAAACAGAAAGTCTCAAGAAAGAAATGGAAGATGCGGAGAGGAACCAAATACAAATTTAAGAATAGAAAAATAAAATAAATGAAGTCAAAGTGCAAAGAGTGGTTCCAAGGGAAAAATTGAAAGAATAAAGAATCAATGACCAATGATTATTAATAGACATCAATAATAGAATCTGAAAAACAGAAAGAAAATAGATGTTTTTAAAAAATGAACAATGCCCAATTCATAATTGCTATGTCATGGAAGAAGCCCAAGTCCCCATCAACCCGCAAATGGATTAATAAATTATGGTATATGTATACCATGAAATATTATGCAGCCTTAAAGAAAGATGGAGACTTTACCTCTTTCATGTTTACATGGATGGAGCTGGTACATATTCTTTTTAGCAAAGTATCTCAAGAATGGAAGAAAAAGTATACAAGTACTCAGTCCTACTATGAAACTAATTTATAGCTTTCATAAGAAAGCTATAACCCAATTATAGTACAAGAATATGGGGAAAGCGGCAAGGGAGGGAAGAGGAGGGGGAGAATGGGTGGAGGGAGGGTAATTGGTGGGACCACACCTATGGTGCATCTTAGAAGGGTATAGGCAAAACTTACTAAATCCAGAATATAAAGGTCTTAACATAATAACTAAGAAAATGCCATGAATGATATGTTAACCAGTTTGATGAAAATATTTCAGATTGTATATGAAATGAGCACATTGTGCCCCATGATTGCATTAATGTACACAACTATGATTTAATAAAAAAAATAAAAATGGACAATGCTTGAGGAAGCTGTGAGACTGTAAAAAAAAAAAGAGCTAACATTTGTGTTACTGGAGAAGGACATTGGAAAAATATTCTATGAGATAATGACTAAAATCTTCTCAAATTGGGCAAAATAAGTAGGCTAATTGATTCAAGAAGCTAAATGAATCCCTACTAGGATAAGCTCCAAAAATAAGTCCTCTGCAATACACATCATAGTCAAAGTCTTGAAAAATCAGGACAAAGAAATGAATGAGTCTGAAAACAGCCAGAGAATCAACAATGCACTTAGGGGACAAACAAATGGCAGCAGATTTCCTGTTGGAAATCACGGCAGTGAGGAGAGGCATGACATTTTTCAAAAGCTGGAAAAAATTCTATCAACCTAAAATTTTATATCTAGTGAAACGTATTTCAAGAAAGAAGGGGCAAATCCAGACATTCTTGAAAGAAAAAAAGCTGAGAGTGCTTGTCACGAGCAGATCAACCCTAAAAAATGGCTTATAGAAATTTGGCAAACATGAAGGCAATGAAGGAAGGAATTGCGAAATTGAGAAGAAAGAAACAGCAATGCAAACTATACAATATTGGTAAAGATGATCTGTTTTCCTTCTCCTCTTAAATTTTTGAAATTATGTTTGAAGCTTGAAGCAAAAATTATAACACCTTCTGACATGATTCTAAATTTGTGGCAAGAACAGTCTGTAAAACAATTATATTGTAAAGGGCTGGTGGTAGGGGAACATAAAGGTATGGTAAAATTACCCCGTTTCATTTTAACTGGCAAAATGATGACCCCAGTACACTGTGGTAAGTCATGTGTTTGCCATGGACTACCTACAACAACCGGTAAGAAATGTATACAGCAGACACACACAACCCTGGAGATAAATTAAAATGAAACTCTGAAAACAGTACCAGCAACACACAGGAAGAAAGGAAAAAGATAGCAGTGAAATCATGGAGGGAGAAAAAATGCAGAACAAAAAGTAAAATGTCCGACTTAGGTTTAAACTTATTGGTAATTACATTAATGGAAATAGCATTAAGTGATTTATGTTGTTTATAATTTACAGTTTATATTTCATATACAATTTATTATTTTTTTTATTCTGGTTACTTTGTTTTTCAATTCTTCCATGTTATTTTCACTTATAGATATAGTAAATACAAAAGATCAGTCATATCAATATCTGATAATTAAGGCTTCAGAGCTCTATTTATATCTATAAGAGAGACAGAAAGGGACATGGTTTAATTATAAAACAGCCAGTCCAACAAGAAGATTTAATCTTAAATAAGTGCACCCCATACAAACTATGTGAGGTGAGAACTAATATAAGTGAAAGGAGAAGTACAAAAATACACATTTATTAATAAAGTTAGGTATTTTTATACCTCATCTTAGCAACTGATGCAACAACTTCACGGAAAATCAGCAAGAAAAAAAGAACTCGGCCACACCAGGCAATAATCTCTAATTAAAAATTTTGGAATACTTCACCAAACAATAGTAGAATATATATTCCTTTTAAATCCTCACATAATACAGCATATTCTGGGCTATAAAACCTGCTTCAACAAATTTAAAATAAGAGAAATCATGTATAGTACGTTATCTGTTGACAGTGGAATCAGATCACAGATCAATAAATAGAAAGAGAGAAAAATCTCTAAGCACTTTCATACTAATCAACAAACTTATAACTTTTTCATAATAAAAACTCTGAGAAAGTATTCTGTGGGTCAATGATGAAGGCTTAAGAGAAACCAAAAAGCACATTGAGCTGAGTAAAAACAGACTGTATCAAAATTTGTGAGACAAGTGCTGAGTGAGAAATTTACGATAGTAAATGCATTAAGTAGAAAAGAGGAAAAGTCTCAAGTCAATAATTTGCATCCTCACCTGAAAATATAGAAGAACAAAATAAACTCAAATCAAGTAGAATGAAGACAAGCTCAGGAATCAATGAAATCGAAAACAAAAACAGAGAAAAGCAAAACACCAGAAAGGTGCTTGTTTGAAAACATTTAGACATGTTTCACAACTCTATGAATATTGAGAGAAAAAAGGAAAGACACTACCAAAAATATATGGAATAATATAGGTAATGACAATGAAATCAGGAATGAAATAGGAAATATTGTTAAGGTTCCTGAAGATATTGAAAAGTTAATAAGAGAATTCTTTTAACAACTCTACAGGAATTTACAAATTGCCACGAAATGGACCAATTTGTCAAAAATTTTAAGCCACAACAACTTAACCAAAATGAAATAGATAACATGAGAAGCTCTGTGGTTATTAGGGACATGGAATACACAATTGGTTAACTCTCCAAAATAATCTATCGTTTCAGTTTCACTGATGAAAATTCTTCCAAACCTTTAGATGAGATTTAAGATCAAAACTGGAAAAAAATAAGTGAAAAATGTAAGGGAAAATAAAATTACAGTCCAATGTCCTCCAAAAGTATAGATGTAAAAAGTCCTTATAGAATTAAAAATTCAGGAATATATAAAAACATAATCCATGGCCAAGTTTATTTCAGGAATGTAAGACTGCTTCAGTATTTGAAAATCAATCAGTATAATTAGACATGTTTACAGATTGAATTAAAAGTTATATGATCATATTAATTTATACAGAAAATACTTGACAAGATTGAACACTTGTTCATGATAAAAACTCTGAAAAAAAGAGAACTAACGGAAAACTTTAACTTGATAAAAGTTGTCTACTTACAGGCTTGGTGCCTGTAGGTCAGCAGCAAGGGCACCTGCCACGAACACCTGAGCTGGCCAATTTGAATCCAACCTGGGCCTTCCAAACAACAACAACTATAACCAAAAAATAGCCAGGCGTTGTGGTGGGCGCCTGTAGTCCCAACTACTTGGGAGGCTGAGGTAAGAGAATCGCTTAAGCCCAAGAGTTTGAGGTTGCTGTGAGCTGTAAAGCCAGGGCACTCTATCCAAGGAAATGACTTGAGACTCTGTCTCAAAATAAATAAATAAATAAATAAATAGAAGTCCTCTACAGAAGACCCAGCAAATACTACACTTAGCAATAAAAGACTGACTGCTCTGAGATCACAAAAAAAAGATGTTCACTTTACTTTCACCACTCAAAACACATATTACAGAAAATTCTAGTCACTTGAATAAGACAAGAAAATAACACTTATGTAGATAAGAATGTAAAAAAAAAAATTAATAAAGAAAATCAGAACTAACACAAAGTCCAGCAAGATAACAGATTGTAAGATAAACATACTAAACTTTTATATTCTGGCATAACAGCAATGAACATTTGGGCACTGAATTAAAACCATAATGCATTTATAATTTCTCAGAAAATTGAAATGCTTAGTTTTAAATGCAATACAAAAATGTAAGATGTATATGGTGAAAACTGTAAAATGCTGATGAATGGTCAATAAAATGTAAATAAATGAGGAGACATCATGGAAAATTCAATATATCACAGAGGTTAATTCTACTTAAGTTAATATTTAAGTTTAATGAAATTTGTATCAAAACATTGTTTTTTAGATCTGGAAAAGGATATTTTAAAATTCACATTGAAAATCAAATTAATCAGAATAAAAAATATATGATAAACACTAAAATGAGAGAAATTCTTCCATCTTATTTTGACTTATAATGTGATAATGTGCCTAAAGTAGTTGGGACTTCTGGTTTTGTGAGAGGAATAGACAGTTGGTCAATGGTGGAAATAATCAATTACCCAGAAATAGATGCACACACATGCAGGCCAAAATATTTATACACATTTTAAGAACTGAAAAAAATTTATTCATATTGTAATACTCAATTCATGTTTTCCTTCTGCAATTACAAAAGGTAGAAGATACAATACATAAGATAATGAACATTACAGGTACGTATTATGATAATTTCAATACCATTTTTTTCTTTTTTAAAATGTCTACACATTTTTTGGCACCCTTTCTATATGGCAAACTAGGATTCCATTAACATAACATTCTTTAAATGAAAACACTTACATAGGTGAAGTATGAATTGATGGTTGCTAGATATTAATGGGGAAGTGGTAGCCAGAGGGAAGTAGAGGTGGCTATGAATGGGCAACATGAGGGCCCTGACTGCTTCAATGTGGTGGCATAGGACTATAGTTTTGCAAAATGTTACTATTGGATAAAATTGTGTAAAAAATATCATTTACACAGTGAGACCTCTCTGTATTATTTCTTACAACCACATGTGGATTTAGCATTATCTCAAAATGAAAATTTAAAATTATAATAGTAGAAGAAATTGTTTGAACATTTAAGTGTGGAACCACTTCTGAACCATGGCCAAACTGCCATCATTATTGTAGCTTTCCATTAAGTTTTAAAATTCAGATAATGTGACTCATCAAATTTCTCATTTTTCAAAAACAATTGCACTGGTAGCAAACTTTGTCTGGTTTTGTTTGTAATTAGCTGGAGGGCTGCTCTCCAAGGCGATAAAAGTGAAATCATAGAATTAGGACTATGAGTATATTTTGACAGTAAAGCTAAGAGGATTACTTTATGCGTAGATCTTGATTGTTGAAGAGGAGTATGCAAGAACAACTACATAGATTTTGGCCTTGACAACTTGGCTAATGCTATTGCCATACCACACAAGTGGAAGAATTTAGAAGCAATAGTTTTGGGATGGGTGTGTAAATAAATTCAGTTTCAACAAATTAAGATTGAACTACCTACTAGACATCCAAGCAGAAATTTTAAGTAGTGGATTTATTATAGAAGTCATTATTTCAGTGGAAATGTCAAATCTAGAGATGATTCTATGAATCATAAACATATAGGAAACTTATAAAGGCAAGAAACTAGAAGAGATTACTGAAGGGAGTGGGTGTAGATAGGAAAGGAAGAGATCAAACGAAACCCAAAAGATGAACTCTGAGTCACCTAAGAAATCATAAAATAAAAGGTAAAAATGTTATCTAAGCAATACATGAAATAGAATTCTGAGAAGGCTTAATTAATTCAGTCTGGGGTTCTAGGATGTTTCTTACAGGTACACTTATAAGCACATAATTTTATATGAGCAAAAGTTGTCCAAGCAAAGGAAAGGATGGAGGTATTTCCAGACGATGGATTACGTTGAACAAGATGCTGATATTACAGCATGACTAGAGGAATTGGATATGAAGTGGTAAATGCTATGCTTGAAAGGAAAGAAGAGAGTTAACTACTGTAGATATGTTTCCCATGTTAGGAAGACATCCTTTATCCAGAGACTTTTAAAACTATTTCTGTAAGCAGAATTATTTGAATAATGCAAGAGAAAATCTAAATTTATACAACAAATAAAAGGGCAATTTCTCTGAAAAATTAGTGTATTTCAGGGAGGGGGCGGTGTGATTCACTTTATGCTCACTTCAGGTGACAGCCCTATAACACTTTCAGAAAATCTCTAAAAAGGCATCTTTCAGAATACAGGAAGCTAGGGAGGTATTTTCAATGAGATGACCAATTTTTAATTTTAAATAATCTATTGTTTATATAGGATGAACTTAAATGAGCTTAAGTCCAGGCAAAAATTGACAAAGACCCAGACCATACAGCTGTTTGGCAAAAAACAAGAAATGAACTGAGCTCAGACTTCTTTCAAAACTACAGTCTAGTACAAAATGATATGAACTCTGTTATTCAAATGAGTTTTATTAAGAACTCTAACTCATAAAGCAAATTCAAGAATTTTTCAGTTGCTGATGTACGCAGGGTGGATTGAGAAACCCTTCCTATCCAGTGGCAGTCCCTGTGCCATCTTCAGGGACACTCTTCAACATACATAGTGCCATGATATTTATCCGTAAAGTTGACTGTATACAGTTTTCTGAGCTTTAAAAAAAAATCACATTAATGCCGGATGCCGTGGCTCGCACCTGTAATCCTAGCACTCTAGGAGGCCGAGGCAGGTGGATTTCTTGAGCTCATGAGTTCAAGACCAGCCTGAGCAAAAGCAAGACCTTGTCTCTACTAAAAATAGAAAAAACTGAGGCAAGAGGATCGTTTGAGCCCAAATTGGAGGTTGCTCTGATCTATGATGCATGGCACTCTATCCAGGGTGATGGCTTGAGACTGTCTCAAAAAAAAAAAAAAAATCACATTAATAATGTGATCACTATCAAAATAATGATATAGGAAGTCTCATTAATGCCTAAATGTTACCCTTGACACTGTGTAGTTATTCTCCTCCCCAACCTCAGTCCTTGGCAACTGTTACCATGACATATGTGCTTATGGTGTTGTCTTTTCCAGAATGTTCTACGAATGGCATCATCCGATATGTAACATGCATAGCGAATTTGTGATTCATCCATGAAGGTTCATGGGAAAGTACTTTCTTCCTTTTGTTTGCTTAGTCCTACCTCATTGGGTGGATGTCCTGTGGTTTGGATTGTTCCTTGGTTTTGGTGATGCCAAGCAAAGCTACTTATAAAGGTGCAGGTACCTTTATAATATTATAAGTCTCATAAATCTTAATTGTGCACAAATGTGAACTAACTATGGTAAAATGGTACAGGTACTACTAAAAAGGTAATGTACTTGTTGTATAAAGGTACAGTAACTTCAGGGAGAGGTTTTGTGTGAATATAAGTTTTTATTTCATGTGAGGAAATATCTAGGGTGGAGTGAGATTGCTGAGTCAAATGGTAAGTATATGTTAAACTTGGTACAAAATCACCTAACTGTTTCTCTATTGTCCACATACATTTTCATGTGACAATAGCTAATATAAGTTGTGGTGAGAAAGCTATATGGACCAAAAACCTAGAATAGTTAATATTTTATCCTCTATAAAAAATATTTGGTGATCTCTGGGCCAGAAAATGGTCTATCTTGGGGAATATTCCATGTGCACTTAAAAAAATGAATATATTCTTCTTACTGGATGAAATGTGCTATGAATGTCAACTAACTCACATTTATTATCCTGATCAGGTCTTGCACATTCTTACAAAATTTCTATTTATTTGTTTTGTTGATTACTGAATTACATAGCATTGAAAACTCTTAAAGTTTCTGATTATAACTGTGAATCTGCCTCCTCTTCCTTTCAGACGTATCTATTTTTGTTTCATGCATTTTAAAGTTCTGCTGTTAGATTCATACCCATTTAGAGTTGTTATGTCATCTCATTGAATTCAAAATGTGTTATTACATAATGGCCTTTCCTAAATCCTGGTAACATGTTCAGTTTTGAATTCAACTTTTCTGTTATGAATATAGTTATACCCGGTTTATTTCAATTAGTTTTTGACTCTTTTTAACTTTTAATCTATCTGTGCCTTCATATTCAATCTTTGTTTCTTTTAATTAGTTGGGAAATGCCTTTTTAAATTAATAGGCTATTTTTAGAGAACTTTTAGATTTATAGAAGAATTGAACAGAAATGACAGGGTTCTCACGTATCTCCCTTTCCCCTTCTCCCTCATCTTCTCCACCATCTTTCCTAGTATCAATCATCTTTCATAAGTTGGGTGTATTTGTTGAGTTTAATTGATGAGAAAATGCCAAAACATTATTATTAACTATAGTTTATAGTTTATGTTCGTGTTATGCATTTTGTGCATTTTGACAACAATCATGACACGTATCTACATATCTACAGAATAGTTTCTTTGCCTCAAAAACTCACTGAGTTCCACCTATTCAACCTTTCCTTTCCCTGAATCACTGGCAGTCAATGATCATTATTTTATTTTATTTTATTTTTTGAGACAGAGCCTCAAGCTGACACCCTGGGTAGAGTGCTGTGGCATTCAGCTCATAGCAACATCCAACTCCTGGGCTCTCCACCTCCCAAGTAGCTGAGACTACAGGCGCCCACCACAACACCCAGCTATTTTTTGGTTGCAGCCATTATTGTTGTTTGGCAGGCCCAGGCTGGAATTGAACCTGCCAGCTCAGGTGCATGTGACTGGCGCCTTAGCCACTTGAGCCACAGGTGCTGAGCCTTTTTCTTTTTTTTTTGAGACAGAGCCTCAAGCTGTCACCCTGGGTAGAGTGCCCTGGCATCACAGCTCACAGCACAGTCAATGATCTTTTTATAGTGTCCATACTTTGGCTTTTCCTAGATTGTCATGTAACTGGAATTAAATAGTCTGTAGTCCTTTCATATTGGCTTATTTTACACAGTAACATGCCTTTAAGTTTCCTCCAGGTCACTCCATGATTGATAACTCATTTCCGTCTATTTCTGTGACATTCCAGTGTGGGGCCTTCTCTCAGTTTGTATAACCTGTGCCTTCCCCTTTGAAGAACATCTTGGTGTCTTCCAAGCTTGGGAATTATGAATAAAGCTGCTTTACCTGTTTGTGTGCAGGGTTTTCTGTCCTTGATCTGTTTGTTTGGTGAATATACTGAGGAATATGATTATGTAGTAAAAATATTAACAAGTGTATATTTAATTTTGTGAGAAAGTCCCAAAATATCTTCAGGTTGACGGTGCTATTTGCTAGTAGCAAAGAACAAGTGAGTTACTTTAGTCGCTCTGTACTCTTCTAACATTTGGTAGTTTCAGTTTGGGGGAATTTTAGCCCTTCTAAAAGGTATACAGTGGCATCTCATTTTTGTTGGTTCTTGCTTTTAAATACAATGCGATCATTTCTTTTTTGAAACACTGATTTGAACCAGTTGTAGTTAGTGTGAGCATTGTTATTGTTTAATTAAAATCTATTCTCTGGATGCCTGTTTTGTCTATTCTTTGTTTTCTTCCCCATTTTTAATGCTTTTTAAAAATTAATTGCCTACATTTTATTATTTCTTATTAAGTTTACTGTTGATTTGTATAATATCCATACCTCTTTTACTTTTTGGAGCATATTCTTAGCTTTTATACTACAGATTATTAATTAACTAAATCTGCTTTTAATTATTTTATTGTTTCATGTGTCATATACGGAGCTTAAAATATAATTCCGACTTTCCCTCCATTCTTTGTGGCATTTTTGTTACATATTTTATGCTTATGTAATCTATAAACATAACATTCCATCATTGCTTTTTGATTTAGATGATTTTAAGAAAACATAATTTTATATATACAATTATAACGTATGCAACATATACAATAATTTTTTACATTTCTTTATTTCTTCTTTGCTCCTCTTGGTGTGGTACCTTTCATATTTTTTTCTTTTTCAGAATATTACAGGGTATATACTTTTTGGCTAAATAATTTGCTTTTAAACATTTTAAGACAAAGTCGTAAGTGTGACCTTCACCCAGAATGTGTGCCTTGCACCTGCTAAGTGTGAGTTTACCCGACCCTTCCTCCTGCTCCCACCTACATGACTCCCACTGAGTTGTACTTCCATGTGAGCACCGAAGAATTGAGCAACCAGTCCAATTTAGTGCTGAGTACATGCGGTGTTTGCTTTTCCTTTATTTTGATATTTCACTTTAAAGAATGGTCCCCAGTTCTATCCATGTTGCTGCAAAACAAGTTTGATCACCATTTTATTTATTTATTTATTTATTTTTATTAGATCATAGCTGTGTACATTAATGCAATCATGGGGTACAATGTGCTGCTTTTATATACAATTTGAAATATTTTCATCAAGCTGTGATCACCATTTTTTATGGCTGAGGAATGAGTACTCCCTGGTGTATGTGTGTATGTATGTATGTATGTATGTATGTGTATCCATATAGATACACACCACATTGTATTAATCCATGCAAGTATTAAGGGGTACTTGGATCGTTTTGCAATTGCAAATTATGCTGCTATAAACATTGGAGTGCTATATAATTGTTTAAATGTGTGGATACATTCTATTTACTAGGATTATATTGAGTGTTTTGCGTGAATTTTTATTAATGATACTGGTCTGTCCTTTCCTTTATTGCTCAGCCCAGGCACCTGAGGCATTTGGTTGCCATGGGAACCAATGGCTAAGCAGATTCTGGCTGATTGCCCTCGCCTTCTTCAAGGAGGGGCAGGGGTAGGGGAAGCGGTGTGCATGCAGACCCAGCTTCTCTGCTGGGGGTCGCTGCCAAGGCTCACTCTCCACTCAAGTCCAGAACAGGGACCTCCCCCACGCTCCCCCTTACACATCTCCCTGCCTTGCTCTTGCGACTGGGTGCAGGGAGGGTCCCCAGGTTTGGCCTGCTTGATTGATACCCCCGTGGGGGATCACTCCAGGCGCCTGTGAGCAGGAAGACTGCGGACTGTGGCCGTCAGGCAGGCCCAGCCGGAACGCGTCCCCATCTGAGAAGCAGGTGTACTGGCACAGAGCCCTCTAGCATCTGCTGTCATGGAGGGAAGGGTCGCATTCTCCCTGCACCTCGTGTCCGGGGATCACAGTGGGTGATCACGTCTTGTGCTGCTGCTGTCCCGTGAAGTGTCACCACGAGGGTCTACTCCGGAGAGGGCTCAGCCAGGAACTCAGCGATGGGCCTCTCAGCACAGAGCACTTTCAGGGTTGCAATGTCGGGGCAGGGGACATGGCTACCAGCCGGCTTGCGTGTAAATTACTTTCTGTGAAGCCAGGAACTCAAGCGCAGCAGAGGAGTGGGCGTTCAGATGCAGGATCGCCAGCTCTTTGTTCTCTTATGGCTCTCTGAAGGCTGAGAGCCTGGATCCCACTGCCTGAGGAGGCACCGTTCTTACCCTGTCACTGGACTCTAGGCCCATCTGGTTAGGATCAGCACCATCATTTCTCTTTATCCTCCTCTCAGCTTTGCAGCTCCTCTCCGTGGGGTCCCCTAATTTCTCTGCTGTCTCTTCCCGTGGCCCACGCCTGGGCAGCAATTGCTGTCTGCTCTCCTGTGTCCGACCCACCTCTGTTCCCCTGGGACGATCCAATCGGCTACCTCTGCAGCGCCATCTGGGCAGGTGCCCTTTGACATTTCTTGCAGTACAATTCTGCTGGCACTGACTTCTCTCCCACTTGTTTGTTTGAAAAATCTTTATTCTTTTTTTGAAAGACATTTTCTCTGGGCATAGACATCTCAATGTATAGATATTACTCTGTTATTTTCTGGCTTTCAGAGTTAGGGAGGGGTGGGGAAAGGAAGAGCAGAGAGAGGGAAGGAGCGAGAGGGGTGGGGTCTTGGTGTGTGCCACACCTTTTGGGGGCAAAACACGATTGTAAGAGGGACTTTACCCAACAAATGCAACCAGTGTAACATGTTTCCTTGTACCCTCAATGAAT
>CAUYRH010150180.1:0-27189 GCA_963574655.1 Perodicticus potto | reverse complement strand
AGTCTCCTGCCTCCGCCTCCCAAGTAGCTGGGACTACAGGCGCCCGCCACAACGCCCGGCCATTTTTTGGTTGCAGCCGTCATTGTTGTTTGGCGGGCCCGGGGCTGGATTCGAACCCGCCAGGTCAGGTGTACGTGGCTGGCGCCCTAGCCCGTTGAGCCACAGGTGCCGAGCCCAAAGACATTTTTTTTTTGAGACACTCTCACTCTGTTGCCTTGGGTAAAATGCCCTGGAGTCATAGCTCATAGCAACCTCAAACTCTTGGGTTTGAGCAATCCTCTTGCCTCAGCTTCCCGAGTAGCTGGGGCTATGGCACCCACCATAATGCCCAGCTAGTTTTTCTATTTTTAGTAGAGACAGGGTCTTGCTCTTGCTCAGAGGATCCACCTGTCTCAGCCTCCCAGAGTGCTAGGATTACAGGCATGAGCCACTGCACCCGGCCCTCAGAGACTATTAAATTCAATGATCATAATTAACACATAGGGGAAGAAAGGGAAGGGACTGAGAGGTTCAAAGTCATGTAATGAGACAGTGGTAGAGGTGGAAGTTGAAACTTGACTCCGAATGCATGTTCTCTCCATTAAAGTAGATTGACTCCTATCTCTTAGGGCGTGGTAAGTGGCTTCTGTGAGACAAAAATACACCATAAATTGACTAAAGACAGTTAAGTAGAAGCAATACTTCAACATATGTAACAGAGGTCAATATCTACAATATGTAATGAGCCATTACAAATAAATAACAAAACGATGACTACCCCAATTTAAAAATGGACAGAGGCAGGGGATAGTGGCTTATGCTTATAATCCTAGCACTCTGGGAGGCTGAGGCGTGTGGCTTGCTTGAGTTCAGGAGTTCAAGATCAGCTGAGAGTGAGACCCCACATCTACTAAAAATAGGCAAACTTAGCCAGCCATGGTAGTGGGCACCTGTAGTTCCCAGCTACTTGGGAGTCTGAGGCAAGAGAATCTCTTGAGCCCAAGAGTTTGAGGTTGCTGTGAGCTATGCACTCAATGCCAGGGTGACGGAGTGAGACTGTCTCAAAACATTTTTTTAGCAAATAAATAAATAAATAAAAGTGGACAAAAGATATAGAGAGGCTATTTATAGAAGAACTTTAAATAGTCAAAAAATATGAAAACATACCAGTGAAAGAAATGCAAACACTGTAGGATAGTTTTTTTTTTTTTTTTTTTTTTTTTTTGTCAGATTGGTAAAGATGAGAAAGTATGGGAAGGGACTGCTTTCTTATACTGTTGATGGGAATATAAATATGTCCAATCTTTCGGGAAGGCAGTTTGGCAGCATCTCTCACCAATAAATATGTAAATACGCTTTGACTCAGTAATCCCTGGGCTGGAACATAGGGCTGCCTGACTCCAGATCTCGTGTTCTGAATCATGACTGTCCTCCGTGAGTGATGGTCAGGCTTGGGTCGGGAAGGGCAGAGTTGGCTGATCAACTTGTAGACTTGCCCGTGGGAGGCTTAAGTAGGACAGATTGCTGTGGGCGAGTTCTTTGCAGCCTTTATCTTTTCGTGTGACTGGCTCAGATAGATATTAACAAGGAGTCCAGCACAAACTGATACGGCTCTCAGTCAGCTGCTTCAATGGCTCCGCTGCCATTCCAGTTCTGCAAATAATTGGAGGCCAGTCACCAGTGATTCAGCACTGACTGCCCTTGGCAAGCAGGGCTGGGAAGGCAGCTTGGCACAGCATGGCTGTGCTGGATGTCAGGTGACTGAGAGCGCAGGCCAGCTGGGTGGCTGCCCTCGGGGTGATTTGGGCAAGTGACCGTCCTTGCCTCTGCCTCAGTTTCCCTTCTTTCTCTGCTTTCCCCCTTTCTCTGTCTTTCCTTCCTTCTGTTCTCTTCTGCCCTCCCTTCCTTTTTTCGATGAATGCCAAGTGTATACCAGGTATCGTGGTAGGCCCTGTAAAGACCAAAAACAAAAGCTAAACCCTCATTTTCTCTGCACAGAAGTGTTTGGCAACATGGGGACACTGAGAAGGGAGTAGGTGTTGTACCTGATAGGGAAGTAGGGGATAGGGGATGCTGGAACTGAAGCTAGACCTTGAGTAGGTGTTACTAGGTGGGCAAGGGGGTGAGACCTGGACCTCTGGGCAGCAGGGACGTGAAGGAGGCAGTCAAGTAGTGGCTGAGCAGTTGCTTCCACAGGGGTCTGAATGTCAGGCTGGAAACCTTGGATTTTATCCAGAGCTTTTGTTTAAAATAGCTTTATAATTATAACTTGTTAAATTACAAAATGTATCCATCCTATTATAAGAATGAAACATTACCCAAGAATATTCTTTACTATAAAGTCAAAATTTCCTCCAAATCCCATCTTGAGATGGAAGCTTCTGGGGTAGGGTTTTGGATGTACCCTTCGAGATTCTTCTCTATGCACCCATGAACATATCTATCTTTCTTCACAAAAATAAGCTCATCCTCTACATACTGTTCTGTGACTTACTATGCACGGGAGGCTGGCTGACTTCCACTTTGACACACAGACATCTCCAGCCTCCTTCCTAGCAGGGCCATAGCGGCCCCTTGCTGGTGCCGCCCTTCACTGGACAAACACTACTGAACCCTACTGTATACCAGGCGCTGTTCTGGGTGTCAGGGAAGGAGCAGGGAACAAAACACAGGCCTTGCCCAATGGTCTCCCTCTTCCTACTGCTAGACATTAGGTTGCTCCCAATACTTTATTAATGGTGCAGGGAACATTTTGTATATGTAACTTTGCATGCATGTGTGAATATTGCTATTGGGTAATTTCTTTCCTTTCTTTCTCCTTCCTTCCTTCCCTCCCTCTTTCCTTCCTTTTTCTTTTTTTGACAGAGTCTTACTCGGTTGCCCAGGCTAGAGTACTGTGGCATCAGCCTAGCTCACATCAACCTCAGACTCCTGGGTTCAAGCAACTCCCCTGACTCGGCCTCCTGAGTAGCTGGTACTAGAGGTACCCACTACAAAGCCTGGATAATTTTTCTATTTAAAATTAGAGATGGGGTCTGGCTCTTGCTCAGGCTGGGCTCAAACTCTTGAGTGCCAGTGATTCTCACAACTTGGTCTCCCAGAGTGCTGAGATTACAGGTATGAGCCACCACAGCAGGCCTAGGTAATTAATTGTGCACACTGAATTTTGACAATTCAAAATTGGTACTATTGAGACTTTTTTTTTTTGAGACAGAGTCTCATTATGTCACCCTTGGTAGAGTGCTGTAGTGTCACAGCTCACAGCAACCTCAAACTCTTGGGCTTAAGCGATTCTCTTGCCTCAACCTCCCAAGTAGCTGAACTACAGATGCCCGCTACAATGCCTGGCTACTTTTTGTTTGCAGTTGTTTAGTTGGCCCAGGACGGGTTCGAACCTGCCACCCTTGGTGTATGTGGCTGGCACCGTAACCACTGTGTTACAGGCGCTGAGCCTGAGAAGCTTTAAAGTAGGGGGTTATATGGTTGAGTTCAGTCATTCATCCATCCAACCATGCATCCATCTGTGCATATGTACACACACACATACATGCAACCACCACATATATACATGGCCATCTATAAAGTTACACATGCATTCCTTTGACAATCATTAATGGAACACCTTTCATGTGGCAAGCTCTGGACTGGACATAGGGATACCATGCACCATGCAGAGGTGTCTGTCCTGTGAAGCTCATGCTCTAATGGGGGAAAGAGGCAGGTAAACAGCATCACAAGAGGTAAGGGTTCTCCAAGCCACCCCCCCTTCTCCGGATGTGACTGCATTCTGGACTGCAGTCACACTAAATCCCTTCATTCCTCTCTACTATAAATCCAGGGCTTATGCTCACTTACCTCCCAACTTTAAAAATCTTATGGCATTCAATCAAATTCAAAACACAGGGAATATTCAAAAGGCTCTACACCCTCCCCGAGTTCTTTAGCCCTGATGACACTGAGTAGGTGTTACCATTGCTTAGCAAGTGCTGTGCGCTTCCTCTGAGATGGGTTCCCTTTTTCTTCCCCTTGCTCTGTCTCTGGCCTGGTCAGAGCCACTAGAGCGGCCGTTTTCAACTTGTGGGTCGCGACCCATTTGTAACAATGAAAATACATTGCAGCATCAGGAAAGTTGAGAACCACTGCACCAGAGGCTGCTGCTGGGGTGGCTGTGATAACCTCCTCACCTGCTTGCCTGCTTCTATCCTTGCCCTCCAACAATCCATCCATTCTTCATCCAGCAGTCAGAGGGAGCTTTCAAAAATGTATTTTATTTTATTTATTTATTTATTTATTTATTTATTTATTTATTTATTTTGAGACCGAGTCTCCAGCTGTGGCCCTGGGTAGAGTGCCATGGCGTCACAGCTCACAGCAACCTCAAACTCTTGGGCTTAAGCGATTCTCTTGCTTCAGCCTCCCAAGTAGTTGGGACTACAGGTGCCTGTCACAACACCCAGCTATTTTTTGGTTGTAGTCGTCATTGTTTGGCGGGCCCGGGCTGGATTCGAACCTGTCAGCTCTGGTGTATGTAACTGGCACCCTAGCCCCTGAGCTACAGGCGCTGAGGCTCAAAAGTGTATTTTAGATCTAATCACTCCTCTGCTCATATCCTGTAGTGTCCCTATAGGCATAGAATAAACTAAGCTCCTCCCAGGTCCATAAGGGCCCACGTGAGCTTCTTTCTGCCCTGGCTCCTCACTCATTCCAGTCACATGGTGTCCCCCAAACATGCTGCTCATGCCTCTTCTCCCTGAGCTTCCTGTGCCTGGGTCTCCATTAGTATTCCTATCTTGGCTAAGATGATACCCCATACAGCCCTTCCTTAACCACCCCATCTGAACCATGACTCCCAACCTAATCATCTCATGTTTCCCCAGGTTTTCTTCTCTAGATCACTTGTCAGAAATTATCTTGCCTGATACTGGGTTCCTTATAGCTCCGGTCAAAGTGTTGGGAGTATAGGTCATGCTTGGGGATTTGGGGGGCCTGGAATCCCTGCTTGGCACTTGCTCAGACCCCCATGTTCTGCTGGGCCTGAGCCTTTTATAGGCACAGGTTCTTAAAGTCTTCCCAACATTCTGGGAAGGTTGGATGGTATTTTTTTTTTGAGATAGGGTCTTATTCTGTCCTCCAGGCTGATGCAGTGGTGGAATCAGCCTCAAACTCCTAGGTTCAAGGATCTTCCTGTCTCAGTTTCCTAAGTAGCTGGACTGCAGATGTGTGCCACCATGCTATTTTTTCTTTTTTTTTTTTTTTTTCAGAGACAGAGTCTCATTCTGTCACCCTTGGTAGAGTGTCATGGCTTCACAGCTCACAGCAACCTCTAGCTCCCAGGCTTAGGCGATTCTGTTGTCTCAGCCTTCTGAGTAACTGGGACTACAGGTGCCTGCCACAATGCCCGGCTATTTTTGTTGTTGTTGTTGTTGCAGTTTGGCCAGGGTTGGGTTTGAACTCGCCACTCTCGGTATATGGGGCCGGTGCCCTACTCACTGAGCCACAGGCACTGCTCTTTTTTTTTGAGACAGTGTCTCACTCTGTTGCCCTTGGTAGACTGCTATGGCATCAAAGCTCACAGCAGCCTCAAACTCTTGGGCTGATGCAATCCTCCTGCCTCAGCCTCCCAAGTAGCTGGGACTACAGGTGCCTGCCACAACACTTGGCTATTTTTTAGAGACGGGGTCTCACTCTTGCTCATGCTGGTCTCAAACCCTCCTGGCCTCAAACAATCCTCCTGCCTTGGCCTCCCAAAGTGGTGTGAGCCACCATGCCCAGCCAAGGTTGGTATTCTTATTCCCATCTTACAGGTGAAGAAACTGTGTGGCTCAGAGATGAGAAAGTTTAGAAGTTCAGGATTCCTTTGGATACATGTAAAACTACACCCAAATGTTTGTGTGGCATAGGTGGTAATGGTGAGTCCACCGGATTTTGAATTTAGCTCTGTTGGCTCCAAGGCAAGTAGTCTTAGCCATACCTTACCAAACCCCCTCCTCATTTGGAAACAATAGACCAAGGCCACACTGGCAATACACAGCAGAGTGAGGATTCTAGCGTGGACTCACCTCACCCCAATCTAGCACCTTGTTCTGGCGCTTTGCTCTCTCTCTTCCCTGTCTCTTTTCTAAGACATCTGGGAAAGGGAAGGGAAACTTTCTGGGTTCCCAGCCCACAGGGCACAGAGGACTCAACACGCCTGAGCTAAGCCTGGCAGTCAGGCCCACCCTGCTTCCTGTTGGAGTGGCCTGAGGTTACTCTTGGCCACAGCTGAGAAGCCAGCCAGGCCTTGGGTTGTTCTTGGCCGGCTCCCTCCTCTGAAATCCCCTCCTGGGATCTGGTAGCCACAGGCTCTTCCCTTATGGAGCAGGCCGGGCTGAGATTAGTGAGAAGAACACATCCCACAGTGTGGGCAGCACAGCTTAGCACTCTTTGAGCCTGTGCTTCAGGGTCAAGACTCCAGTCAAATGTTTTAAATCCTCTAGGCCTCAATTTCCCTGTCCATAAAAGGGAACACAGAGTAGCACAGGGAGCTGCTATTATCATTTTTCTCCAATCTGACTAATTGCATCTTCTAAATTATGGGATAAACTGGAGAGAAGCATAGATGTTACCGCTGGGAAGCAAGAATAAATCAGAGACCTCAGTCACTGGCCCAGACCTAACTCATGCCCATGTGCACAGACCTTTCCTCTCATTTCTCCCCCAATGCTGAGGTCCCACTGTCATCTCTTGCCTAGATCACCACAACAGCTCCCTCACCCATCCATTTCCCATCTCCTCCCTTCCACATTATCTGCAGCTAGAGCAAGAGTCAATGACAAAAAGCAAATTTGACTGGGTCACTCTCCAGCCCAATATATGTCAGTGGTTTCCTCTTAACTCTGGTCTACAAGACTGAGATCCTGTCTTTCCAGCCCCATCTCTTGCCCTCAAATCACCACAATGCAGCCTGTCCTAGGTGCCTGAAACTTTTCTTTTGGTGCCATGCTTTCTAACTCCCAGGCCTGTGGCGGTTCCCTCTGCCTGGTCCCTGCCTAACTCTGGGTATACATCTTGTAGGTGGCTCGGGTCAACTTGTTGCAGAAGCCCTTTCTCTGAGTCCCCTTCTTCTCGCCCTTCCCTCCTTTGAAGTCCTCTAGTCCCTGGGCCTCCTTTTACAGCTTTTATTCAACGGATTCGTGGCTCATGCCTGTCTGCTTCTACACCTGGTCTGGAGCTTAGAGTGGTTGCAGAGGGCAAACCCACCAGGTCCCTGCTAAGTCCCAGCAGGGCTCAGAGCAGACTGCCGCGAAACATTTTGGGATTGGATGAATGAACTGCGGTATTCCCAGAGGCCTGGGAGGAGGCTCATGAAGTGGAACAGTTAATCTAGTCAGTGAGAATAAACTTAATTAGGCAAGAAACTAAATGACAACAAAAGGCTTAGGTAACAGCTTGGAACCATGATACAAGCTGGGTCACAAGGCTGCGTTTTGAACTGCTCCAAGTCGCCTCCTCAGCGAAGTCTTCCAGACACTTCTCTCTTCAATGCCGATGAGAACTAGAGATTTGGAGGTAAATGACCTAGTTGGGTCTTGTCTCCGGGCGTCAATTTTCTGACAAATGGGACTCACTACCTCCCGGGCCTGATTTAATGTTCAACGAGTTAAGTCTGACGGGACCCTGCAAGGCCATTCCAGCATAGTTCAAACTGTTTCTCCTAGTCATTGTTTCTTCTTTTCTTCTGCTCGCGTTCTCCTCCCGGACCTGCCAGCCCGGCTCCCCGCCCCGCGACCTCCCACTGCCTTCTATGGGCCCCTCTCCCTTCCCCTTTGCTCAGCCCTGCCGGTGGAGGCGGACCCGGCCGCGCGGCACACCAATCCAAGCGCCCCGAGGCGCCTCTGCCTCCGCAAGTCCCGCCCCACAACGTCGTCCACCAATTGCGCTCCGCGCCCGTTCCGTCAGGCCGCCCAATCGTGGGCGGGCTGGGCCGCCGGTGCCCCGCCCCTGCCGCGCTCGGCGGCGGCTCCGCGGGCGGCCGAGCGGGGCCTCGGCATTTTCCGATCCGCGCCGCGCAGCGCAGGGCTCCGGCAGCCGCGTCGGGGACGCAGGCGGTGGTGCTAGTGCTCGCGGGGTGCTGGACAGAGGCGGAGGGCGAGGCGGGCGCCACTGGCCGGGCCGGAGGGCGTCTCAACTCCGTCGGGGCCCGCGGCGCGGGTCTCAGGACCGAGGAGGAGGCAGCGCCCCCGCTGTCCGTGACCGGCCGGGAGGAGGCCCGCGGCTGGACGTTCCGGGTCCGTGGTGTCCTGACGTGGTTCTCGGAGAGATCCCCAGAGCTCCCGTCCGCCCGTAGGGTGCCCTCCGCCACACCTGCGCAGGCCTCGGGGCACCCAGGTGCGGGGGCGTGTGAGCGGCTAGGGCGCCTCCCCCGGTCGCCAGCGAGGCGGGGGCGGGGCCGCCTGCCGCCCTCTGTCTCACCGGTTCGCCGGCTGCGCCGGGCCGCGCGGCATGAGCTCCCTGGGGACCGCGGCTCGGGATGCTGCCCGCCAGCACGGCCGCTCGTGCGCAGACCGCCGCCCCTGCACTTACCTCTTGGGCCATGTCCCGCTGTTTACATGCCGATGATTTATGCCGCTTTGAACCCCTCTGAGCCCCGACTCCCCAAGGGTGAAGCGGCCGGCCCGCAAACTGGACTGGTCGCTTAGACCTGGAGCTCCGGACTCAGCTCCCTGCCCGCTCCGCCGCCTCCGCCAGCATCTGGGCGGGATCCGGCTCTGGTGTTTTGAGGAGGGGGTGTGGTGTAGGGAAAGGAATCCTGGGGATTTCTGTTCCCCCTCTTTTTGGCCTTCGGGGCTTCAGACTCAGGGAACTCGCTCATGGCTTTCTTGATGAAGAAGAAGAAATTCAAATTCCAAACCACTTTCACCCTGGAGGAGCTGACTGCAGTCCCCTTTGTGAACGGGGTCCTCTTCTGCAAGGTCCGGCTGCTGGATGGCGGGGATTTTGTCAGCTTGTCGTCAAGGTAGGAGCTGGGGTAGTCGTGCACGAGAGGGGGATAATAAGCGAGATTTAGTCACTTGGCAAGTGTGGAAGCACCACTTGGGGCCAGGAGAATCTGGGGGATTATGTGTCTGGGGCAAGTTTGCACACGGCAGGACTGGGCCTGAGGAAGGTGGCAGGATGCCAGGGACCCGTCTGCAGGTGAGCCAGATACTTGGGGGTCTGTTCTAGCCCTATCTTGGGGCCCTGCATGCCACCCGCAGTAGGCTG
The DNA here is from genome assembly GCA_963574655.1 of Perodicticus potto. Taxonomy (NCBI): domain Eukaryota; kingdom Metazoa; phylum Chordata; class Mammalia; order Primates; family Lorisidae; genus Perodicticus; species Perodicticus potto. The sequence goes on along the minus strand of CAUYRH010150180.1, from coordinate 17,967 downwards.
ATTTGTCAGACTTGGAGTAGAGCCTAGCTGAATTTGTGCCTTGTTGAGGGTTGAGCCCGGGAGGGGTGTTCCAGGTCACCTTGCACCCTGGCTGGCTTTTTGGGCTGTTACAATTTAGAACCCATACCTACTACTGCTTCTCTAGTACTCCAGGTACCCAGGAAGGCCCTGTCCCAGGCATTTCCCAGCCTGACTGGTGGGAGGTGGCTGGATTTTGGCTTACCCACCCGCTTTGAGTGACTGTCCTCTTCTGGCTGGAGCTGGGCTGCTTTGCATTGCAAATGGTTGAGGCTGTACCCTCTCTGAAAGGGGCTCCGTTGAGTTTGGTTTTGTGTTTGTCCTGTCCTGGCAGGTCCAGCTGCCCAGCTTATGGCTCAGTGTGACTGAGTTCCCAGGCTGCCCCCCATTCTCTGGGCCTGTCTGAAGAGAGAGAGCCCTGGAGTCCAAAAGACAGGGGTGGGAATCCTGGCTCTGTTACTTTCTGGGCCTCCACGTCCTGTTGGGAAAACGAGCTTAATGCAGGCCTCTCCCCTAATGCAGATGTTTCTATCAGAGTTGTGAGGTTTCAAGTAGCTAGAATGTGGGCAAGGCTGGCCTAGGGTCTGGGGCTTGGGGCATGCGGCATGCTGCTTCCCTTACTTGGTCTGCCCTTTGCTTCTCAGGCCCCCTTGTGGGTCCAGTTAGCCAGAGCTGCCTTACTGTTCTGAGTGGGAGTGTATGTTACAGATGGAGAAATTGAGGTCCAGAAAGACAAAGTAAATGTCTTGCCAGGAACTTTGAAGGAGGTGGCTGTTAACTGAACTTGGCCAGTTTGGAGACCTGTTGGATGAATCCAGATGCTGAATGTTTTGCTGGGAGGAGAGGAAGGGAGAGAAGCTGCATAGCCTAACCCAGATTTAGGAATCTCCGGTACAGACAGGGTGGGGGGCCTTTTCTGTGCACTGGCTCCATGTTCTGCTGGGAGCTGCTTATCTGAGGAATTTGGACAAGGGCTGCCCCTTGTGAGGGGGTGGGTGAGCCATCTTTGGTTGCCTGGGAAACCTGTGATCCCATACCCACCCATGTAGAAGCTGAAGGTTTGAGAGAGAGAGGACTGTGCTCAAAGCTAGGGCCTGGAGTTGGCCACTCACTAGCTGGGTGACATTGGATGGGTTATCTAACCTTTGATCTCAAGAACCAGCTATTATTGATGCTATGCTCCATTTTATTAGCACCTCTCACTTAACCCCTTGACTATATCATGGAGCTGGAGTGGTGGTGGTGGGGCCCATGGGGTTCTTATCCCTGCTTTACAGAGATGGAAACAGGCTTAGAGAGGGAGTGATTTACCTGATTTAATACAGGGGAGCCTCGATTCAAACATAAGATGTACTTTTTTTTCCCTTTTCAGACAGTCTCTCTCTGTTGCCTGGGCTAGAGGGCAGTGGCTCATTGCAACCTCAAACTCCTTGGCTCAAGGATCCTCTTGCCTCAGCCTCCTAAGAAGCTGAGACTATAGTTTTGTGCCACTATGCCTGTCTAATGTTTGTGATTTTCTTGTAAAGATGGGATGTCACTGTTGCCCGGGCTGGTCTCAAAACCGGCCTCAGATGATCCTCCTGCCTAGGCCTTCAGAGAGTTGAGATTACAGGTGTGAGCCACCATGCTGGCTCAGAATGTGCTTTTAACAACTGTCCTGCTGTGCTTCTTTTTGAGCCATAGTTTCCTCTTCAGTAAAAAAGGGAAGTCATACCCACCTACCCACTGGTGGCAAGGGGGAATGAATAAGAGAGTGGCTTGTCTGGCCCAGGCAAATTGCTTTAGCAGTTATGGTTACTATGGATGGAGGTGCCCAGGCCCCAGCCTCTCCCAGGTCTTGGGGGACCTGGGTTGAGTCATCAGGGGGCCTACATGTGAGCTGGGAATGGTGACAGGGTCTTAGATCTCACTAAGGAATTGATACTGAGTCCTGAATCCAGGACTTGCTTGGTCCCCCGGGTCCTGGAGTCACTGTATTCTTACTTGCTGGCCTTTCCATATCCAGGAAAGTCTGAAAAGTTCCAAGTCTTAGCCCACAGTATCTGAGTTTCACCTCTGTTTTCCCTTCCTCCTTCCTGGCAAGGGGCCTTGGATTCCCCAAACCAGCTGAGGCCAAACAGCCTTTCCCAGACCTTTTTCCTGGAAGAAAACAAAATGAGGCTGTGGAGGGAGGAACTGACATCAAGTCCTCGCCTCCAAAAACTAGGCACTCAGTAGGCAGTGCATACCTGTTTGCTGCTGGGAAAGTGTGGCTGGAGAGAGCAGACAGTGACATTGGAACTTGAAGCCAGATTAGAGCTACTTCGGTTTTTGTTGGGCTTTTACTCAGCAGATGGGGGTTCTGGGGTTTCTGGGTTCCTAACTCCCTCTACTCCCTCCCCACTCACTCCCGTCTGCAGCCTGGGCGCCTCTCCTCACAGCCTACCCTTCCAGACAGCCAAAGCTCCATTGTTCTCAGGTCGAGGTAGAGTCTGGAGGGATTGGACCTGGTTAGATCCTGGGCCCAGATCCAGTAGCTATCTCTCCCAATTCCAGGGTCCCCTGAGATGGTCTGGAGTCCTAGGTGGGAGCATGGGTGGTGTCAGGGTGAAGCCGACCCAAGGCCCCACACCTGTAGCACCTGCCCTTCTAGCTGATTGTTTCCCTGTGTGTTGGGTGCCTTGGCAACAGCTGGATACACAGCTTGCCTGACCCGATTTGAGCAGGTAGAGCAGGTGGTGTGTGGGTCTGTTCCTTAGACTCATCTTTCTGAGGTCTCTTTACAAATAGTAATCCTTGTAGCTACTGTGTTTGGAGTGGCTGTATTGTGTGCCAGGCACCATGCCCAGTGTTTTGTGAATGGCATTTCCATCAATCCTCTTGGCCATCTGAGAGGCACCTGGGCCAGAGAGGTGAAGCCATACAACAGAGGTTACTGGTGGTAAATGGCAGTCGGGAAGTTAAGGCTTTTATCATTATGGTTCAAGCCACCTTTGTGCACTTTCTGCATCCAGGGACTTGTTGAGCATCTCAAATGTTTCATTCTTTGAATCCCTTCAGCCACCCTCTTGTGGGGTGATGGTGGTCCCCCACTTAAGCAAGACTGACTGGGCCCATGCTGCTCAGCTAGGGAGTAGCAGAGATATGATTTGAATTTGGGCAGGTTTAGTTCCAAAGCCCTGTCTTACCTTGATGGCAGTGGGTTGGAAATAGCCACACTCTCATGTGACACCCCTAGACCCTTGAAGAAGGCTCTTGATAATAGGCTGAGTGGGACAGGAAAGTGGAAAGTCCAGAGATGAATAGTTTGAAGGCTCTGTACTAGGTTTTGTTAGGGCCAAGGAAAAGGGCCCCCAGAGCCCTAAGGTGGGGGTGGAACTTAAGTAATGCTGTGGATTTGGGATCAGGCCTGGGCTGGCACTAGGACATGTTAGTATTTGCCAGAGTTCCCACTGAGATGGTTCCAGGTGAGCATATGCAAGTGGCATCTGGGAGGCTTTACTGGGGGTCCCAAGAGGGATGCAGAGGGCCTAGCCAAGTTGGGGAAGTTGGGGAACTGTCAGCTTGTCCAAGGCGGTCCTTTTGCAAGAGGAGAGAATCCCAAGCATTCTGAGAGGTCTCTGCCTCCAGCTGACCTGGGGCCTACCTCATGCTCATGGCTGGCAGTGCCAGGGGAAGGGAGCAAAGAGAGGCACTGACATAGCAAGTCTTTTCTGTAGGAAATGGGCAGAGAGTGTTTCCTCAGCCAGTGGATGGGGAAATTGAGGCCTGGGCAGAGAATCGACTTACCAGAGCCACTTTATAGGAGGATCTAATGGCATAGCTGGGCAGGCTCTGATCTGGCCCTGACCTCTGTCCTTTGTGCCTTTGTTACCCTTCTTTGCATAAAGGATACAGCCTTGACCAGAAGGAGAGGGGGCCCTCCTCCTGTACTTGGGTACAGGCTGTCTGAGAAGCAGACTGTGATATGGAGAGGCCCCTTCTCTGGCTTTTCTTTTTTGCAGCCTTGAGTCCCCAGTTGGCTTTCAGTGGGATTTTTATTTGGGCAACTGTTGGAAGAGTGTGTGCTGCTCACCACAGGTACTGTCTGCTTTCCATGAGGACTGGGATGGCAGTCTTTTTTTATTTTTGAGACAGAGTCTCACTTTCTTGCCCCTGGTAGAGTGCCATGGTGTCATAACCCACAGCAATCTCAAACTCTTGGGCTCAAGCGATTCTTTTGCCTCAGTCTCCTGAGTAGCTAGGACTACAGGTGCCCGCCACAACATCTGGCTATTTTTATTTTTGATTGATTTATTTATTTTTGAGACAGAGTCTCGTTTTGTTGCACTTGGTAGAGTACCGTGTCGTCACAGCTCACCGCAACCTCAAACTCTTGGGCTTAATTGATTCTCCTGCCTCAGCCTCCCAATAGCTAGGACTACAGGCACCCACCACAACACCCGGCTATTTTTTGTTGCGATTGTCGTTGATTTCAGCTGACCCAGACCGGATTCGAGCCTTCCAGCCTTGGTGTATGTGGCTGGCACTGTAAGCACTGTGTTACGGGCACTGAGCCAAGGCTATTTTTAGAGCCAAGGTCTCACTCGGGTTCAGGCTGGTCTCAAACCTGTGAGTTCAGGCAATCCACCTGCCTCGGCCTCCCAGAATGCTGGGATTACAGGCATGAGCCACTTAGCCCAGCCTTGGGAGGGACAGTCTTGGAGCCATGTGTGGGACTCCTTGAACATGAAGAAGGCCCTGGACAGATTGACTCTGCAACTGGAGGCCTTGTGCCAGCCTAGTCCCCAGGGTGGCCAGGCTGCTGGGTCTTTCCTCACACTCTCCATTGACCTCTGCTTCCCTTGCCGTCCTTCTGGGAAAAGGCCACAGAGTACCACTTGTAACTGCCACCCTGCAAAGCCTGCTCTCAGGCAGTGTCGTGCTCTGGGAGGGCAGGATGGAAGTAGACACAGTTCTGTGCCCCAGGGATGTGTGAAGTGCAGTGGGATGGACCCCTGAGGTAGGTGGTGGGCAGTGTGCCTGGTGGGCATCATGGAAACTTCAGGGCTAGGCAGATCTGGGGTGGGTCCTCCTGGATCCCAGAAGATATCAGAAGCTCAGCTAGGGAGCATTTCTGTTCAGACACCCGCCACTGGTTTGACAGTTGTTGACTGAGCACCCATCTCAGACTGGGCATGGTCCTTGGTTTCCTGGATCTCACCATCTCAGGATAGGGAGGGCTTCCTTGAGGAAGTGACCTTTCCTGGGAGCCTTGAGGGTCAAGGAGCATTGGACTAGCAGAAGGTTGAGCAGAGTCACCTGGGCAGAAGGCACTCGCTCCCAGTGGGGTGGCCAGGGGTTGGGGGAAGACCAGGGAGGGAAGGGAATAAGTGAAGTGGTGGATGGCCAGGCTGGTCTGTTCCTGGCCTTAGGAGTCCTGCTGAGGGGTGGGAGAGCGACAGGCTTGGTTTGCTGACTAGGATTGATGGCTCTTGGCTGCCTGGTAGAGAAGGGGGCCTGAGCTAAGCCAGCTGGAGTTGGCCGGTGGACAGTGCTGGCATAGCTTTGGCTGGGCAGTGGCAGGCAGAGGAGGGGGCAGGCTGCAGAGAGTGTTGGCAGGCAGAGGGGAAAGGTGGGTTTCCTTATGCTGAAAGCTTGGCATCATGCCTAGTGCTTCGTAGTGCCAGAAGATGGGCATTCAGAAGGTGCACAATGTCCAGATGTAGCCAAGGTTTATTGACCCCTGCAGTATTCCAGTAGTTTTTGATTGAGTAAAAATCCAGACTTTCCATTTCTTTTAAGTTAGAAGATCTGACAGCAGTGCTGTGTGGCAGTGTTGGGCTCAAGAGTCTGAGCAGCTGCCTCTTATATCGGCTACCACCTTGAGGCTCTTCCCTGTGCGTCCTGATCCTTGGTATGGCCTCCCTCAGTTTCCTCAGGACAGCCTGGTCCCTGAGGCTCGTGGAGAAGACCTCTCATGTGCCGGGGGACGGGGGAGGCAAAGGCAGAGTAGCTTGTGGCAGGAGTAGCAAACAGGACTTTGCTGGGAGGCCCCAGAGGCCAGCGTGGGCAGCACAGCTTTGGCCGAGGCCAGACTATGCTATTGGTGGCTGTGGTGATGCCTGAAGCTGCCCAGCATGTGCCTTGGTGTCAGCTTTTTGGACCTGGCTTTTGCTCCCAGCTGGCCACACCACTGGCAGGTGTCATCCTGGCAGCCTCTGCCTGCCAGTCTGGCAGCAGCCCTGACCTCAGGTGACCTGGCTCCGTGGTCCAGGCTATTCCCTGAGGTGTGTTCCTTGTCAGGCTTGTCCTGGGAAGTGCTCTGGCCAGGCATTCTTAGCAACAACCACACAGGGTGCATGGAGTCTTGCGTGTCTTTGAACCCTGCTTGCTCAGTACCTGGAAGTCCTGACTTGCATAGGGGATGCTGCTCAGGCATTGGGGTGGGCACTATCGTGTCTGCTAAGGGGCCTCAGTAACTGAGGAGATTGCTGATGGCCATGTGGTGACCTTGCAGTCATTCGCTTGCTGCTAGGGACAGGCACCTGAGACAATCAGTTTAGATTTGTCTCATCTCACCAGGAAGCCACAGGAAGTTTAAAGAGAGGAGAGACACCATATTTGCTTAGAAGAGACCTGGAACTAATGTAGGGTGGGGAGGAGATGGAGCTCTTCGTTATACACCCTACCTGACAAGTGCTTGGATGTGGGGACACAGCATTTGCCCTAGGGTTCCAGGTGTGTTTTGTGACCTGTCAGCTTTCCCCTAGGCCTGCTGGCTCCCCAGAGGTGAGACTGCAGTTGGCTCTGTAAGGCCTGAAGCTGCTCAGTTCCTGCCTGGCTATGGAGTCTTCAGAGGGCTGTGGTTGCAAACCCTTGGTTTTTGCTCTAAGCATCTTTCGGGGCCCAGAACTTGGAGCCACCCCTCCAGCCACCTTATTCTGGTGGTTGGGAGGAAGAGCTCTGGTAGAGGGCTTCTGTCTTCTTTCTGACCCCAGGCCCAGGGGAGGTGTTCCCATCCTGCCTCTACCACTTGCTGCCTATGTGACCTTGGGCAAGTGACTTCTTCCTCAAGCCTCTCTAGTCTCCATGACCTTGCCTGTGAACTGGGGCTGCTGGCGCGTTTCTCACAGTGTTCTTGGGAGGACGTGGTGAGCTGATGCCTGTTAGACGTCTAGCTAGGCTCCTGGCCCATGGTGGACACACTGTATTTGTATAGTCTATTCTCCTGTCCCTGGGTGAGTCATGGCTGGGGGCTGAGCGGCTCAGGTAAGTTGCCCCTTTGGCAGCTGGCACTGGTGCTCCGCTGTGGGCAGGGACTGATGGGGTGCTGCCAGGACAGGGTACCTCCCTCTCTGCCCTCTGCAGGGGTGGGAGTGGGGGAGGAGCACCCCTAGCGTCTGAGCTCAGGGTCTCAGTGGGGTCTTGTGCTTTCTTGTCCCTGTTGGCTTCAATCTGGCCTCCTGGGGGTTACTTGCTATGAGCCAGTAAGAGCCGGAGTGCTGCTGCTGAGTGGGGCTGAGCTGGGGAGGCTCCACCAAGGAAGGGACCCTCTGCACAGCCTTCTTTGTGACCTGCTCTGGCAGACAAAAGACAGCTGTCCTCAGAGATGGAGGGCACTGGTTGTCAGGCTAAGGGCAGGCAGGGGCACAGGTGAGAGAGCCAGGGACCCCCTTGGTGGCTGGAGCCTCTACCCCTCCTGGCCTCATGTTGGTTTCCACCTCTCTTTGTCCTTCTGGTTTCTGTGCCTTTGCTTGTGTTTCCTCTTCTTCAAGCTCCCTTCCTCCACTTCTTGACTCACTGAACTGCTGCTCAGCTGGAGAGCCACCTCCTCCAGGAGGCATTTTCTGGCCACTTTTGGCCTCACACACCCTCTGTGGATCTTTCTCTCAGGGCACTGCAATCACTGACCATGTCTTTCTTCAGACTGTGGGCCCGTTGTGGCTTTTGTTGCATCGTTGCATCTTAGTCCTGGGGCGTCCTGCAGTGGATTGGTGCTGCTGTGGGGCTGGGACTTTTTTCCCCTGGCTCTAAACTTACGTGAGTCTGGACCTCGAGGAAGCCACCAACAGCTGCTGGATCTGGCCTGACTTCTCATGCTCGAGGTATCAGTCTGTATCAGGAGCAGCCCTTACCCGCACACTAGGCAGCTGGGTGCCACTACAGGCCCAGAGACTGGGGGAAGAAGGGATGCTGATAGCGGGGTGGGGAGGAGAAAGGGACTGGGCCCTGACTCTGTGCTCTGCACTCGGACCTTGGTAGCTGCTTCTGCAGCCATGTTCTGCAACCATGTTTAAGAGCCTTGGCCTCTGAGCCTCAGCATTTCTTCCATCAAATGGAGATGCTCACATGGGAGAAGGGCTACCTGAGCTTAGAGTTCTCTGGCAGCTAAAAATGGACTGGACTAAATGTCCCGAGAGAGGAGGTGCACAGCCTGCTGCTTGGGGAGTGCAGAAGTCTGGGTTCTCTTTGCACGCAAGGTGTCTTCCCCTCCTACCACTTCCTCTCTGAGCGGCTGGACTCTGCAGACATGTGAGGGCAGCACACCTGCAGCACCCCGCTCCTGCTAGTCTCCCCATAGTCACTCCATGACGATTTCTTGGGCACCTTATGTGTGGGTGGCCCAGATTGGGCCCTGGGGATGCGGCCCCTGCCCCCAAAAGGCCTCCTCTCGTGGAGGAGGCACAGAAATACAATCAGTGCTGCAGCTATAGGCCGTGAGGAAGTGACGCCAGGCTCAGTTCCAGGGGAGGAGTGGAGTTAGCCAGTGGCAGGTGGGAGAAGAGCAGCACAGGGTGGAGGGATGGCAAGGGTGAGTTCTGAGCAGGGAAGAGTCCTTGGAGTATAGGGAGGGCACCAGGAGGGCTTGGATTGTATCCTGTGGTACAGGAGCCACAGATTTGTATTTTAGAATCACGATGGGCTGCAGTGTAATTAACTGCTTGGGGCTCCAGGTTGCAGAAGGGCAGGTGACTGTCAGCTGAGGAGGGCGTTTTCTTCCTCTGTGGTCATGGAATGATTCAGAACAAAACCCAAAGCATCCTATGCGATGGTGAGAAGGAGCAGGGTGCTGCACTTAAGGACTGATCTTATAAACATAACATTAAGCAAAAAAAGCCAGAGGCAGGAGTGTATGATGCCATTTATAGAAAGTTCAAAAACATCCTGATGCAAGTCAGGGTGATGTTAGCTTTTTCAGGGTGAGGGTCACATCCGCAAGGGGATTCTGGGGGCCTATAATGTTCTGCTATTTGGGGGCTGGTTTCATGGCTTTGTTCTCTCTGTGAATCTGCAAGCTGTTCATATCTCTGTGCCAGAAACAAGCCTTGGGATGCCCCACACCTTGGGCTGGTGCTGGGAGGACACTAAAATCGTCTAGGTAAAAATGAGACACCTTCTTGGGTGCCTGGAAGAAGTCCTTGGATCTTTTCCTGGGTCTTTTTGGTGGGGCAGTCTGAACCATCATGACCTGATAAGCATCACTCTTGTTTACAAGGCAATAACTTGTCTTGGCAGCTGCAAATATTCTTTTCTGGCTAGAGATTTTTCTTTTGCCTCTTGCAAACCCTGGCAAGGCCTGCTGGACTGTGAGGCTTAGCAGTTTAGAGGGAGAGAGAGGCTGCCAGACAACTGGCTCTCTCTGATCTTTCCTTTCTTCTGTGAAATGGGATAACAAGCCTCTCCTTGACGCTTGGATAAGATGGGTTTATGTCTTTTACATGCCTGTCATAGTCATTGCCATGGAGCACTGGCTCAGGAAAGGCTGGCAGTGGTTGGTATTAATCCAGGGCAGTTATTGAAAGGGACATAATGGTGGGAGAAGAAAGAAAAGGTCCACGTTCCTCCCTTTCTCTCTTCCTGTGGCTTACCTATTCAGGAAACATTTGTGATTAGAACCAGGCCACTGTCCTTATCAAGACAACTGTGGTCCCTGCCTGGGACCCATGAGCCAGGGGAGACCATTAGGTACATGCATCCCTCAAAGACATGCTGAGTACAGCAGAGGAAGGGAGGCGTTGCCACTCCTCCTGCTCTGGCCCCGAACCCTATCTTTATGGATGGGCCTTTAACCAATTGCACTTTCCACGAATGCTAAAAGAAGGCCTGACATTGGGCCACAGCAGCTCTGAAGGGCTTGTGACAGCTAACAAGGCATTGCATGATACAGATGGCCAAGCCTGTCTTAGATGCAAGTAAGACTGAGGCCCAGTCTCCTTTGGATGTATTCTCAGTGTCCCACACAGGCCTGCCTCATAGTAAGTGCTCAGTAAATTTGTGTGGAGTAAGTGAATGATATGCAGGGATTGGCCCAGGAGTGGTTTATGAGTCTGCAGAGAATCAGATGAGGTGGAGACCAGTGAGTTAGTCATGGCCTTGTGGTCCTCCTGACCCGGCACCCTTGGTCCTGTGGTTGGAATCTTGGGGAGCTGCTAAAAATGGCTAGAAAAAGAGGTCTGAGTCTGTGCATGCCTGTGAGAAAAAGTGACTCTGGCTGAGCAGTTCCTCATTATCACCTGGTTATCGCTGAAATCCAGGGAGCCACAGGAAACACTGAATAGATTGGTGGGAAAGCGTGGGGGTGACAGATCCAGCAGTGGCAATGATCCCTGATCCCAGCTGGGCAGCCCCTTACCTGGAGGTGGTGCAAGAGGCTTAGGAGCAGCCCTGTGGGGACAGCGGGGTGCAGGGCACGCGTTCTGTCATCAGATGCTGACTGAATACCTGCTGTGTGCCAGGCGCTATCCTTAGGACAGGGGATGCAGCAGTGAGTCAGATAGAGGCCTTGCTTCCAGGAGCTCAGCACCTGTGAGACAGGAGCCTAAGGCCTGGTCCCAGGAGAAGAAGCCCATATTGTGTAGGGGTGCCTTTGGGTTGGGTTTGTATGGAGCTAGGGGTTCAGAAGACTAGCCCCCTTCCTTTCTCTCCCCTTCCTCCTCAGGTAAGTAAGACACCACTCAGGTGTGAGTCAGCCAGGAGTGGTCCCAGGCATGCCTGAGTCAATCTACTTCCCTGGATGTCCTAGCTGGGGTATCCCAGCGGGGTGTGTTAGCCAGGTTCAAGGCCTGGGGATATCACCATGGGCCTGAGACAGAGAAATGGGCAGGGGGTTGGGTCAGGGGCTTTGCTTGCCTGACTTCTTGGTGGACCATCTGCCTCGGAGGGGAACTCAAGGCCCCTCTCTCTTACTTTTGGAGGCCTGGTCCCTGCCTTCATTCATCATGGGTGCTCCATATACATGCCACATCCTGTAGCAACCCAGTGAAACAGGGACAGGGTGGTGACTGAGGCCCCAGAGAGGGCAAGTGTCCAGTGAGTGGCAGAGCCCGGTCTTGAGCTCTGGTCTCTCTGCTTCCCCACCGCTCACAGGTGGGCCTCCGGGAGTCTAGTAGATACAGGAAGGAAAGTCCCCTGAGCAGAGCTGGTCCTGCAGCTCTATGTTTGCCATAGTCATAGGGCCTGAGCAGGGGAAGTTGCTACCAAAGGCCTAGTGTGATGCCCACTTGCTTTGAATTGCTGGGTCCTCTGGCTTGGCCTAGTTCTGGAATGGGAGCCCAGCCTGTGGCTCTGGGGTCAGACAGCTGTGGGTTCAGATCAAAGCTCTCTCCAGGCCAGGAGACCTTGGGCAGGTGACTTCCCTGCTTTGGGCCTCAGTTTCTTAACCTGTGGCACGTGAGATGGAGATGACAGTCCCTATCTCCTATGACTGGGCTGTAGATTCAGGAAGTCAGCAAGAGAGCTATTGGCTCAGTGCCAGATGCATATCAAGTGTTCAGGAGGTGGGGCGCTGATCTTAGGAATTTTTGCAGAGCCTGTTTGCTAGGGAGTCTTTACCCATTTCTGCCCTCACCTGGATTGACCTAACTTGATCTCTGACACTAGCAGTTCTTGATGGGTGTGGCCCAGAGCTGCACTCCCTGACTCCACACTTTGACCAGGTGACCATTCCTCCCTTGCCAGAAGCCTGGCCTTAGCGCTGCCTCTTTCCTGGTGCTGAGACTGGTAGCAAAGGGTTAGCCCACAAAGCTAACCCAGGTCACTTCGTGTTCATGCCACAATCCCTTGAGAATTGCTGTGCTGTCTTGGCAGATTTCCCAGGGATCCTACTGGATCAGGGGGTAGGGATGGGTTCCTGAACAGGCCTGGAAGTGCAGACCACTCCTTGTCTCCTGTGTGACCTGCAACAAGTACCTGGACTCCCTGAGTGTCCAGTTTCCTGATCTGTGACGTAGAGGAAGGAAGTTAATGCTTGAGAAGCAGCCAGTACACAGGAGGGTACCTGGGAAACAGGAGCCAGGTTAGGCAGTGCTGGCTGATGGAGGCAGCAGTTTACGTTGGATCCCATGAATGGCCTGCTCTCCACTTGGGCTGTAAGGGCAGGAGAAAGTGACCACTGGCATCAGTTGAGAATCACATTCACTGGGGTTGGCCTGGGCGGTAGCTCGGGCTGCCTGCACTGCCTGCACTGCCTGCATGGGGTTTTGAAGATCAGTCTCACAGTTACTTGGCTGGTGAGAAAAAGGATTGCAATCCAGGTGTGTCTTGAATCTCTGCTCCTAAACCCCCATGCTTCCCCAGCAAACCTGAGTGAGCTAGCCAGTCCCCCACCACTTTTCCATCTTAGAGTTCCGAAGCCCCAGCAGGCTATTTATTCTACTTGTTTGGGTTACTTGCTGACACCAGCTTCTACTCCAGGCCTACCTGGCTGAACCAGTCAGAGGGCTGTCTTTGGCAGGGGAGCAACGAAGGCATCTTGGGGCTGCTGGGTGGCTACTCTGAACACTCCGATGCTGGCTTCTAGGAACTTCTTGCTGCCTCATTGGAGCAGGGGCTGGCCATGCCAGATCTGTGAGCTGCTTCCCCTGCGCACAGCCCTGAAGCCCTGGCAGGCGCCAGTCGCTGCTGGACTGCCACGTTGGCTCTTTACCCCACAGCCTCTGGATGCGCGCCTCGCCTGCTCCCTGGGTTGGGCCCTTCCCCAGGCGGCTGTACTCGCGTCTCTTCTGGGAAGCACAGGCAGATGTTGTCGATTTAAATTGTTTCCTTATTAGACTCCTGCTTTCTAGCCTGGGCTGGGTTTCACCAGCTGGGAACCTTGATTACATCACAGCAGCCACGGCTCCTCCAGGAACCAGGCCAAGGACTGTCAGAGAGGCGTGGCGAGCAGGGGCAGGCAAGACAGCAGGAGGCAGGACCCAGATGGTGGAGCCTTGCTCCCATCAACTCTTATTATAGGGGCTGAGCAAGAGGCCTCAGGGTGCAGCCCCCTCAGGAGCCCAGGGGCCGGGTGGGGCTGGGAGTTGGGGGTGGGGGTGGGGCAGGGGTGTCCCACAGTTCTCACAGCTGTGCTAACTCTCAGCTTGGTGCCCAGCTCCCTCCATCTGCTTGTTTAAAATATTTTTCCAAGGCCTGTAGCAGGGGGTCTCCACCTGGGTGATTTGGCAATATCTGTGGAGGCATTTTTGATCGTCACCCCTGGGGTTTGGCGGGATGCTGCTGAGTACTCTGCAATGCACAGGAGAGCTCCCCACAGAGAGAAACTTCATCCTGCAGCATCTGTAGTTCTGGAAGGGCCTGCTGGGAACTTTTGCTTGCATTTGAGAGGCCCTGTCCTACGGGGCCTAACACCCCTCTCCTGCTCTTGAGATTGAGCCCCTGTCCTACTGGGCCTTACACCCCTCTCCTGCTCTTGAGATTAAGCCCCTGTCCTACTGGGCCTAACACCCCTCTCCTGCTTTTGAGATTGAGCCCCTGACCTACTGGGCTTTACACCTCTCTCCTTGCTCTTGCTCATTGCCAGCCTGGGGCTCCATGCTGAGCAGGCAGTGGAGACAAAGCAGGAATCTATGAGCACACGCAACTGGGAAGGTAAGGTGCTGAGGGTTGGCATGAGGTCACCCTGGACCTGTACCATGGTCCTATCACTGGGCTGAGATGCCCCGCCCTGCTAATACCAGGCTTCCCTTTTCCTGACTTTCTGCCCCTGTGACAGTTACCAGCCAGGGTATGCACGACTCCAGGGAAAGGCCCTGATGGGCCATTTTTGTTTCTATCAGTAGGGACTCTGTGAACCAAGAGGTGGCTTCCATGACACTCCTTGTCACCCGAGTGATGGGGACCTGGGGTCACCGAGGCTCTGGGATCTTGTTGCACTTAACTGGGGAGTGATGATGGGGGTGTGGCAGCAAGCTGGCCTGGGAGTTGATGGAGCTCAGATTCTGGGGCAGCTCTTGCTGGGAGCCCTGAATTTCACTGTTTGAATCTGAGGATGGTGGCTCATTTCAGCCTGGCTTGCCACTCTTCCCAGGCTCTGAGACCTCTTCAGTAGCTATCAGTTGCTGGGATCTTGGGGGGCAGCATTCCCCTCCTCCAGGTGTCCACCTGCCTTCCTGCTTTTGAGGGAAGCAGGCACAGAGAGGGGGTGAGTGTGTGGGCTTGGTGTCACATCCTCTGGGGTCAGCATCCAGCCCTATTATTCTATGACTTTGGACCTGTCTGCCCCTCTCTAGACCTCAGTTTCTTCTTCTGAAAAATGGGAATGATAATGGTATACACCTCATAGGACTGTGGTGGAATTCAGTTGGTCAGGCATATAAAATGTGTGTCCTGCAAAGCTTGAAGAACAGGAGCTGCTTTTTTTTTAAAATTTTTTTGAGACAGTGTCTCACTTTGTCACCCTTGGTAGCGTGCTGTGGCATCACAGCTCACAGCAACCTTAAACTCTTGGGCTCCAGTGACTCTTACCTCAGCCTCCCAAGTAGCTGAACTCCAGGTGCCCTCCACAATGCCTGGCTATTTTTAGAGACAAGGTCTTGCTGTGGCTCAGGCTGGTCTTGAACTCATGAGCTCAGGCAATCCACCTGCCTCAGCCTCCCAGAGTGTTAGGATTACAGGCGTGAGCCACCACACCCGGCCAGGAGCTGATTTTTTAACAGGAGCTTTTGATTAATAATGTGCTAGAGGGGTCAGGGACATGTCCCAGAGCTGGTCCCTGGAGGAGAACAGAAAGGTCTGCCTTTATGCTGTCTCTGTCTCAGGGCTTGGGGAGTCGGAGCAGATGTGGTCCCTATCTGCAGGGGGTCCTGATGGTGAGACAACAGGGCAGATGCTGGAAAGATGTGGCCACATGGACACTGTGTTGGCAGAGTTGTTTGCATCCCTCCTATGGCTGAGTGGTGGAGAAAGGAGCTCTGGCACCACAGAGTCACCATGGCAGCTCCATGCAGACTTCTTTTACAGAAGTTGAGACCTTCTGAAATGAGGCTTCCTGGTTACTTGAGTGGCCTTTTGTCTTCATCAGCATGATCCCACCCCCTGGTCTTCTCTTGGCTATTCCTGGGAGCCACCCCCTAACTTCTGGGTCTCCCTCTGCTGTTCCCACTACCTGGGACATCCTTCTCCCTGAATCTTCATCTAGCCAGCCTCAGCCTAGAGGTACCAGCCATGGTGTCACTGTCTGGGGAGCTGACTCTTTCCTCTGACCCCAGGTTAGGCCCTTTCTACTTTCTAGGAGACTTGTAGCCATTGTCAGTTGTTTCCTGGGTAATGTCTGTCTCTCCCACTCAACTAGGGGCTGCCCCAAATGCTGAGCCAGCACCCACACAGTAAGTCTTTGTGGATACATCATGGGAGCTCTGGTCAGAATTTGGGACACAGGTCCCTGCGTCTCCTACACCACCTGGCAAGGCTCCCTGGAACAGGCCGGAGGTCACTGGGCTGACCTCCTCGGAGCAGGAGGGCTCCAGGGGAGTCCTTCCTGGCTGAGAACACCAGGCTGCTGGGGGTGCTCTGCTTTATTTCAAGATAGCACAGAAATAGCTGAATTCTGCTGCTGTGCTGGCCACAGTGGCTGTGGTAGGTGGAGGGCTCATCCTGCCTTGCTGAGATTTGCACATCTAATTGTATATCTTAAAGCTAAAAATGAATCCCAGTCCCTGTAATTACCTGTACTTGGCAGCAGGGCATTGGAAAGCACACCCTGAATCTCTGGGCTGGGGAGGGCTGGCTGTCAGCAGCTCTTCCTAAGGAGGTGCCCAGTCCTGCCAGCAGGTCCTTCATACTGCACCGGGTAGCCTTATTTAGCAGTTCCTTGGGAGGGTAAGTGTGGGTCCAAACCATGTAGCTGGGGGTTCAAATCCCTCTGGTGACGGGCCCTCCAAACCCTTTTCTCATTTTCAATTTCAGTTTCAATCATGGAAACAGTTCTTGGGCAGGAATGAAGGAGGTGGCCTGGCACCCCTACCCCCACCTCATATCTGCTTTGAGCTCCTCCCTGCTTCTGACCCTCATCCCCTCATGTCCACCATGTGGATAAGCCACTTGGCTAGGCAGCACAGAATCCAGAGTTCCAGGGCGCCCTGGTTAAAACCAGGTCCTCTGGGCCTTGGTTTTATTGTTGTTAAACTTTTTTTTTTTTGAGACAGAGTCTCACTTTGTCACCCTGGGTAGAGTGTCATGGTGTCATAGCTCACAGCAACCTCAAACTCTTGGGCTCAAGCATTTCTCTTGTTTCAGCCTCCTGAGTAACTGGGACTACAGGTGCCCACCACAACACCCGGCTATTTTTAGAGACAAGGTCTCATTCTTGCTCAGGCTGGTCTTGACCTCCTGAGCTCAACCAGTCCACCCACCTCAGCCTCCCAGTGTGCTAGGATTATAGGCATGAGCTGCTGCAGCTGGCAAGTTGTTAAATTTCAATTCTTGGTTGGTGCGGTAGCTCACACCTGTAATCCTATCATTCTAGGAGGACAAGGCTCAAGGTGGGTCCCTTCAGCTCAGGAGTTTAAGACCAGGCTGAGCAAGAGTGAGACCCTTTCTCTACTAAAAATAAAAAAATTAGCCAGGTGTGGTGGTGGGTGCTTGTAGTTCCAGCTACTCAGGAGGCTGAGGCAGGAGGATCACTTGAGCCGAGGAATTACAGGTTGCAGTGAATAATGATGGACACCATTGCACTCTAGCTGGAGTGACAGAGTGAGGCTCTGTCTCAAAAGTAAATAAATAAATAAATAAAAATAAATAAATAAATAAATAAATAAATATTCCAATTCTCTGGCTCTGTCCTGAGCTATGTTAGCAGGGCAAGGGGGCGATTGGACAGTCTTAGGTTTTCTTCATAAACCTTTATCATTTTCCTACATAGCTGCTAATTTGTTTTAGTTTCTTTTTTTTTTTTTTTTTGTAGAGACAGAGTCTCACTTTATTGCCCTCAGTAGAGTGCCATGGCGTCACAGCTCACAGCAACCTCCAACTCCTGGGCTTAGGCGATTCTCTTGCCTCAGCTTCCTGAGTAGCTGGGACTATAGGCGCCCGCCACAATGCCCGGCTATTTTTCTGTTTTGCAGTTCCGCCAAGGCTGGGTTTGAACTTGTCAACTTTAGTATATGGGGCTGGCGCCCTACTCAATAAGCCACAGGTGCCCCCCTGTTTTAGTTTCTTTACACTTTTCCTCTTTCTGGCACAGGCAGCTCGCTGCACCTCTGGTCATGGGGGACGCTCCCTGGGTTACACTATGCTCAGCTCTCATAATCCTCAACATTCTCCCGGGACATCCCAGTGCTGGGCTGGGCTTTGCTGTCCCTGGGGGATGTTCCACAGAGTGGCTTTTGGCCTCTGACCATGGGGCAATCCCCTCTACTCGGGCATGCTTTAAAAAAGGGTCACAACTGATACTTCCAGTTCCCAAAGGAAAAAAAGACACAATCCCCATCTCACCTCTTCATCCTTTCCCTCTGTCCTTCCCTACTTACTCCTTCTCTGACACTCCAGTGGCCAGAGATGGCCTTTGTTTGCAATGTCATTCAGGCACCTCTTGGTTTCTCTGTGCACAGGCACATTTACAAATGTTGCTATTTTTTTTTTTTTTTTTTTTTGAGGCAGAGCCTCAAGCTGTCACCCTGGAGAGAGTGTTGTGGTATCACAGCTCACAGCAACCTCCAATTCCTGGGCTCAAGTGAGTCTCCTGCCTCACCCTCCCAAGTAGCTGGGACTACA